>ONZH01027504.1:0-19128 GCA_900303285.1 Rhinella marina
GTTTATTCATAGTTTTATGCCTTCAGTGTAAATCTTCAATTTTCATAGTCATGAAAATACAGAAAACTCTTTGAATGAGAATGTGTGTCCAAACTTTTAGTCTGTACTGTATATATATATATATATATATATATATATATATATATATATATGTATATATATATATTTATTTATGAGAATAGCAGAAGGACCCCGCTTTGCCTGGGTATATTTCATCTATCTCATTTAATGTTTCTGTGTGTCGTTGCAGAGACAAAAAGTCTGCCTTCACACCCAACTCTGCAGCTGACAGAAGTTGATTTTTACCTTCAGTTTTTCAATCCCCATTGGCTGCGAAGTGTGAGGGGACGCGACCTGACCAGGTCGGGGGTGTGATTTAGTGGGACTTTAGGGAGGGTGGGGTGCTTTTAAGTCCTTTTTTTGAGAATGGCCTGAATTACCGGTCAATGCCATGGTAATTTATGAGGACACGCAATGGGTAGCAGTGGAAGAAAACATCACTTCACACAGGTATATTTAATCTATTCTATTTAATGTTTGTGTGTATCATTGCAGAGAGAAAGTAATCCTCCCTCCCACCCCTGCAGCTGACAGAAGTTGATTTTTACCTTGAATTTTTCAATCGGTCTGTATATATATATATATATATATATATATATATATATATAGTACAGACCAAAAGTTTGGACACACCTTCATATTCAAAGAGTTTTTGTATTTTCATGACTATGAAAATTGTAGATTCACACTGAAGGCATCAAAACTATGAATTAACACATGTGGAATTATATACTTAACAAAAAAGTGTGAAACAACTGAAAATATGTCTTATATTCTAGGTTCTTCAAAGTAGCCACCTTTTGCTTTGATTACTGCTTTGCACGCTCTTGGCATTCTCTTGATGAGCTTCAAGAGGTAGTCACCTGAAATGGTATTCCAACAGTCTAGAAGGAGTTCCCAGAGATGCTTAGCACTTGTTGGCACTTTAGCCTTCACTCTGCGGTCCAGCTCACCCCAAACCATCTCGATTGGGTTCAGGTCTGGTGACTGCGGAGGCCAGGTCATCTGGCGTAGCACCCCTTCACTCTCCTTCTTGGTCAAATAGCCCTTACACAGCCTGGAGGTGTGTTTGGGGTCATTGTCCTGTTGATAAATAAATGATGGTCCAACTAAACCCAAAGCGGATGGAATAGCATGCCGCTGCAAGATGCTGTGGTAGCCATGCTGATTCAGTATGCCTTCAATTTTAAATAAATCCCCAACAGTGTCACCAGCAAAGCACCCCCACACCATCACACCTTCTCCTCCATGCTTCATGGTGGGAACCAGGCATGTAGAGTCCATCTGTTCACCTTTTCTGCGTCGCACAAAGTCAAGGTGGTTGGAACCAAAGATCTCAAATTTGGACTCTTCAGACCAAAGCACAGATTTCCACTGGTCTAATGTCCATTCCTTGTGTTCTTTAGCCCAAACAAGTCTCTTCTGCTTGTTGCCTGTCCTTAGCAGTGGTTTCCTAGCAGCTATTTTACCATGAAGGCCTCCTGCACACAGTCTCCCCTTAACAGTTGTTGTAGAGATGTATCTGCTGCTAGAACTCTGCGTGGCATTGACCTGGTCTCTAATCTGAGCTGCTGTAACCTGCGATTTCTGAGGCTGGTGACTCGGATGAACTTATCCTCCGCAGCAGAGGTGACTCTTGGTCTTCCTTTCCTGGGGCAGTCCTCATGTGAGCCCGTTTCTTTGTAGCGCTTGATGGTTTTTGCGACTGCACTTGGGGACACTTTCAAAGTTTTCCCAATTTTTCGGACTGACTGACCTTCATTTCTTAAAGTAATGATGGCCACTCATTTTTCTTTACTTAGCTGCTTTTTTCTTGCCATAATACAAATTCTAACAGTCTATTCAGTAGGACTATCAGCTGTGTATCCACCTGACTTCTGCCCAACACAACTCATGGTCCCAACCCCATTTATAAGGCAACAAATCCCACTTTTTAAACCTGACAGGGCACACCTGTGAAGTGAAAACCATTTCAGGTGACTACCTCTTGAAGCTCATCAAGAGAATGCCAAGAGTGTGCAAAGCAGTAATCAAAGCAAAAGGTGGCTACTTTGAAGAACCTAGACTATAAGACATATTTTCAGTTGTTTCACACTTTTTTGTTAAGTATATAATTCCACGTGTTAATTCATAGTTTTGATGCCTTCAGTGTGAATCTACAATTTTCATAGTCATGAAAATACAGAAAACTCTTTGAATGAGAAGGTGTGTCCAAACTTTTGGTCTGTACTGTAGATCCTTCTTTTGAGGGTGGCCTGAATTACAGGTCGATGCCATAGTAATTTATGACAACACGCAATGGGTAGCAGTTGAAGAAAACATCTTTTATTACTACTGAATGGTCTTAGTCTAAAATTAGTGTATTTCATCTATTTCATTTACAAATCACTAGTCAGACCACACATGGAGTACTGTGTACAGTTCTGGGCTCCTGTGAACAAGGCAGACATAGCAGAGCTGGAGAGGGTTCAGAGGAGGGCAACTAAAGTAATAACTGGAATGGGTGGACTACAGTACCCAGAAAGATTATCAAAATTAGGCTTATTCACTTTAGAAAAAAGACGACTGAGGGGAGATCTAATAACTATGTATAAATATATCAGAGGTCAGTACAGAGATCTCTCCCATGATCTATTTATCCCCAGGACATAGAAGAGGATTCTTTACGGTAAGAGCAGTGAGACTATGGAACTCTCTGCCTGAGGAGGTGGTGATGGTAAGTTCACTAAAAGAGTTCAAGAGAGGCCTGGATGTATTTCTGGAGGGTAATAATATTACAGGTTATAGTTACTAGAGATGGGTCGTTGATCCAGGGAGTTATTCTGATTGCCTGATTGGAGTCGGGAAGGAATTTTTTTCCCTAAAGTGGGGAAAACTGGCTTCTACCTCACAGGGTTTTTTTGCCTTCCTCTGGATCAACTTGTAGGAAAACAGGCCGAACTGGATGGACAGATGTCTTTTTTCGGCCTTATAAACTATGTTACTATGTTTCTGTGTATCGTTGCAGAGAGAAAGTCAATGCAGCTAACATAAGTTGATTTATACCTTAATTTTTTCAATCCCCATTGGTTGCGGAGTGGGAGGGGGTGTGACTTGACCGGGTCGGGGCGTGGTTTAGCGGGACCTGGGGGAGGGGGGGGGTGCTTTTAATTCCTTCTTTTGAGAGATGGCCTGAATTACTGGTCAATGCCATGGTAATTTCTGAGGACACGCAATGGCTAGCAGAGGAAGAAAACATCTTTTATTACTACTGAATGGTCTTAGTCTAAAGTTAGTCTATTTCATCTATTTAATTTAATGTTTCTGTGTGTCATTGCAGAGAGAAAGTCAATGAAGCTGACAGAAGTTTATTTTTACCTTCAATTTTTCAAACCCCGTTGGCTGCGGAATGGGAGTGGGCGTAGCCTCACAGAGTCGGGGGCGTGACTTAGCAAGACCTGGGGCAGGGTTTTTAAGTCCTTTTTTGAGAATGGCCTGAATTACCAGTCAATGCCATGGTAAATTATGAGGACACACAATGGATAGCAGAGGAAGAAAACATCTTTTATTACTACTAAATGATTCATATGTGAAATTTACATTATATTAGGTAATAATTGATGATGAATTAGTCTAAAACATTAGTTATATATTAGTAATATTTATGGTAACCGGAATACCCCTTTAACAGTGTCATACACAGCTCCCTGCCCCTTTAAAGCAGTGAAGAGAAATGGCTAGGTTGTTATTTACTTAAGCTCCTCAGCTGGCTGCTAATTACCTGGCTGGGTTGTTATGGAAACCTGTGTGTATGTGGAGAAAATAGAAGTTGAGATTTGAAGTGAATGGCTCCCAGGTTAATATTAGCTAATGCAGGTCATATATTTTGGGAATATCTCGGGAATGGTACGTCCTAGAGAGCTGAGACCTGGACACCTTATGTACCTGTGTGCTGTATTTGGTGAAAATCGGTCCAGCAGTTTGGTTGTGCATAGAGAACAGACAGACAGACAGAAACTCATTTATTTATATTTATCCTTATTTAAGGAGAAGGAGATAAGAGACTAGCTGCAGGACCCGGCTTCGCCTGAGTATATTTAATATATTTCATTTAATGCTTCTTTGTGTCGTTGCAGAGAGAAAGTCACCCTCCCTCCCACCCCTGCAGCTGACAGAAGTAGATATATATTGCTACCTGCCTTATTAAAGTAAATATTAGTGTTTTTTTGTGTTTGTTTTAAGTGCCAGTAAAGCATTTACTGGCCCATTTTTTTCTTTTTTGGGGGCACTATGGGGACATTTCTCACTGGCCGATTTATGGGGGCATTATAGGGTATCTGGTGGCACTATAGGGGCATTATTTGGGGCACTATAGGGGCATCTGGGGACTCTAAATGGGCTTTTTGTAGTAATGATCGAGCACCCGAACATCAGGGTGCCCGAGTGCTCTGGCCGAACACTAGGTGGTGCTCTATAATGGGAGTCAATGGGAGAAGATCGGGCACCCACTGCACTGCAGAGGGGAGGATGTCTGGTCGATAGGGAAATGTCAGAAAATAGTGGAAACATCACTGAAATGGTTAGGGGACAGCATCCATGTCTGGATGCATCTTGGACACCTAAGTCGCTGCTATTAACAATGATGTCTGACTATTACGGCACTTTTACAGAATGACAAAAAAAAAAAAACAAGATACGCTACTTGCTGATCCCCACCGTTGTCTTCTTCAGACTGTGTTTGCTCAATAGGTTGGGCATCAGGGCACAATATCTCCGCATGTCCCACTTAAAGCGGCCTTGGCGACAGGCCCAAGCCAAGGAACGGTGATGAAAAAAGCTCCTCGGAATATCCTAATGTGGGATTATTTCTTTGCCCAGACTCTGCATGGTGGGAGGAAGGAGGATCAGGGTGAGGATGAGGTTGCCCAGACTCTTGTCTACTGAGACTGGACTTTGTGAAAGAGGGGGTGGTGCTTAACCGACTGGGAGCATTATCAGCTGAAATCCAACCGACTACCTGCTCGCACTGGTGTGACTACAGTTGTGTCTTGCGCCGCCCTGCAAGACACAAGGAGTTTTGGATGACATGAATCTAGGAGTTTTGGATGACTTTGTTTCTTGGGCTCTGCCAGCAGGCACAGTTTTACCGTGCCCAGAGCCAAGTACAGTACTGCAGATTTTTATTAAGTGTATGATAAGAAAAATTTCACCCAATGTCAAATATTTAGAATGCGCAAATGTTATACAGCAGACACAAATGAGGAACTGCAGGCTAATTTAACGGTCGAAAAAATAGCAACGTATGTCAGCTATATAGACAACAGAAAGGCTATAATGCACACTTTGTGCATGTACTGGTATTGTCAGGGCGCACTTGCATTCTTTTTGCCCCAAAAGAAATAAAATAAATGCAGCCAGATATAACAATGGACTTTGGTGTCTTTTGAACAGAAATACTAGCCCTGCCTATCCAAATTCTATCCCTACACTATAAGTCCCTCCTTGCGCAAATGTTATACAGCAGACGCGAATGAGGAACTGCGGTCTAAATTAACGGTAGAAAAAATAGCAACGGACGTCAGCAATATAGACAACAGAAAGGCTATAATGAACACTTTGTGCACGTACTGGTAGTGTCAGGGCGCACTTGTGTTCTTTTTGCCCCAAAAGAAAAAAAAAATGCAGCCAGATATAACAATGGACTTTGGTGTCCCTCCTTGCGCAACTTTTATACAGCAAGATGCAAAAGAGGTACTGCAGACTTAGCAGCAGAAATAATATCAAAGGATGTCAGGTATATAGTATACAGAGAGTATCATGCTGCATGCAGCAGCTGCACAGGTGGCATTAATGGCAGGCCACCTAGTGCTATTTTTAACACCCCCAAAATAAAGTAAAAAGTTTGCCAGCAAGATATAATAGCCCTTAAAAGTTTTTTTGGGTCTTTGAAAGAGAAATTCTATCCCTGCCTAGCGTTCTTCTCTAGCTACACTATTTGTACCTCCTTGCAGAAGCTCTCCCTGCTCGGTCTGAGCCAGTCACATGTCACCGGGTGCTTTATAGAACCTGACGACGCGTTCCCGGCCAGTCAATCACTGTAATGCCAGTAGATAACATGGCTACTGGCATTACAGTGAATGCCAGTACCTTCCCACACGCTAATTGGCTAATTAGCGTGCGGGGAGGGGACTCAAGCGCCGCCATGTTCAGCCAAATACTATATTCGGTCAAACATGTTCGCTCAACACTAGCCTTTTATTGGAATATTATGGGGCACTATGGCATCTGGTGGCACCGAGGGGGCATTTTTTACGGGCACATTGTGGGAGGTACTATGGGGGAGAGCGGCACTATGGCACATCTGTTGACACTATATGGACACTATATATACATTATTTTGGGCACTATGGTTCAATGGAATTTTTTACTGGAACATTATGGGGGCACTATAGGGCAGAGGATCACTATGGAGGCATCTGGTGGCACTGCAAAGGGGCATTTTTTACGTGCAAATTATGGGGGCACTAAGAAGGGGCATTTTTTGGAACATTATGGGAGAGAGGATCACTATAGGGGCATGTGCTTGGGGCACTAATAAGGGGCATTTTTTTGACTGGCATATTATGGGGGGCACTATGGGGAAGGGAAAGAGGAGCACAATGGAAGCATGTGCCCAGGGCACAAAGATGGGGTATTTTATACTAGCACATTATGGGGCCACTATGGGGATGAGGGAGAGGAGCACTATGGGGGCATTTACTGGGGCACTGTATAGTAACTAAAATACATGATGTTATAAGGCAAGCTTTCAAGACTTTGAGGTCCCTTCTTCATTCTTGGCCTGAAGAAGGGGCATCAGAGTCTTGAAAGCTTGCCTTATAACATCATGTATTTTAGTTAGCCATTAAAGGGTATCTAATTACAATATTTTATTATTTTATATAGACATCTCACTTCTGGCTAACATGGTACCAAACCTTTTTCTTATAATTTCAGCTGTACAGTATTTGTGACCTATTATATGTAGGAGGGGCTTATAATAATGGTTGCACTGCCGACCATTTTTTTTCTTTTCGGACCCCAGACCCCCACCCCCTCCTAGACAAACTCCTGGGTGCTCCCCTGTACATATATATATATATATATATATATATATATATATAGTGATGTCTGGAGAAGTGGTGGTGGGGTATATGTTTGCCCAAGACTCCTCACTTCATGGTGAGGGTGTGTGAATGGCAGATCTGCAATCTGCTGTTGTCTGTTATGGTTAGTTAAAAACCTGCCTTCATGGTCTGGTTTACTGGAGTGGGGAGAGAAGGGTGGGCCCCCACTCCATCCAGACAGTCTGGGTCTTGGTCTGTCCTTATTAATGAGTCCACAGGTGTGCTGACCTTATTTAAACTCAGGAGCTCAGACACACCTTGCTTTCAAGGTCATCTGCTTAGAACATGTGAAAGGTATGGACTGATGTTGTGTTTGGTGCCCGGTATTAGGCAGCCACAGGGTCAGTGAGGGTATCTTCCTGTATAATTAGACCGAGACAGGCACAGAATTTTACAATAAAACTGTCTAAAGGTCAGTCAAACCAACTTTCTGCTTCTTGGACTGAAATTTCTACAGTGTGGCTGATAAACTGTACCTGTCTAGCCAGGAGACATCATCCCCACTACCTAATCGCTTACAGTACACAGTGACTCCTCCAGAACAGTGAGCACAACTCTGGTGTATAATACAGTATGTAACTTAGAAACAGTACATGATATGTAATGTATGTACAGCTCTGGTGAATTATACAGTATATAACTCAGTATGATTACATGATATGTAATGTATGAACACACAGTGACTCAACAGCAAAATAGTAAGTGCAGCTCTGGAGTTTAATACAGGATGTAACTTCTGGACTTTTCTATATGTTTTTCTCTATGTTGTCTTTCCAATAAACTTTTGAATTAAATTATGTTCCTTGTTAAGCCAGTGTCTGAAACGTCCCATTTTCCCCAGTATTACAGAAGGAAATGCACCATAACCAAAATGTATAACATTTGCCACCATCCTACATTACCTTAAGTACAGGCCAAACTTGTATAAAGTATAAATCTGAAGGTGTCGGCACTTTACAGAGTAATGAGGGGGGAGTTGCAGAGAGCGATGAGAAGAAAGCAAAGCTACTAAATATTTTTTACTCCACTGTATTCACTGAGGAAATAAACTGTCAGATCAAATGCGGAATGTAAAAGTAAATTCCCTATTAAAAGTGCCCTGTCTGACCCAGGAAGAAGTACAGCGGCGTCTTAAAAAAATTAAGATAGACGAATCGCTAGTACCGGATGGCATACACCCCTGTATCCTAAGAGAATTAAGTAATGTCATCGCCAGACCCTTATTTCTAATATTTAAGGACTGACAGGGAGTGCTCCACAGGATTGGCACATAGCAAATGTGGTGACAATATTCAAAAAGGGTCCAAAAACAGAGCTCGGATACTATAGGCCGGTAAGTTTAACATCTGTCATGGGTAAACTGTTTGAAGGTTTTCTAAGAAATGCTATCTTGGAGTACCTCAATGAAAATAAGCAAATAACTCCATATCAGCATGGCTTCATGAGGGATCGGTCATGTCAAGCTAATTTAATCGGTTTCTATGAGGAGGTAAGTTCTAGACTGGACCGCGGCAAATCAATGGATGTTTTATATCTGGACTTCTCCAAAGCATTTGACAATGTACCAAATAAAATGAGAATGGTTGGACTGGGGGAAAATGTCTGTATGTGGGTAAGTAACTGGCTGAGTGATAGAAAACAGAGGGTGGTTATTAACGGCACATACTCAGCTTGTGTCACTGTCACTAGTGGGGTACCACAGGGGTCAGTATTGGGCCCTATTCTCTTCAATATATTTATTAATGATCTTGTAGAAAGCTTGCACAGTAAAATATCCATTTTTGCAGATGGCACTAAACTGTGTAAAGTAATTAACACGGACGGATACAGGACTGTCATGAGGGGACATCCTCTGCGTCTGGAGGAAAGAAGGTTTGTACACAAACATAGAAGAGGATTCTTTACGGTAAGAGCAGTGAGACTATGGAACTCTCTGCCTGAGGAGGTGGTGATGCTAAGTTCACTAAAAGAGTTCAGGAGGGGCCTGGATGTATTTCTGGAGGTAATAATATTACAGGTTATAGTTACTAGAGAGGGGTTGTTGATCCAGGGAGTTATTCTGATGCCTGATTGGAGTCGGGAAGGAATTTTTTCCCCTAAAGTGATGAAAATTGGCTTCTACCTCACAGGGGATTTTTACCTTTCTCTGGATCAACTTGCACGCTAACAAGTAAAAGTGAATGGACAGATGTCTTTTCTCAGCCTTATAAACTGTTACTATGTTACTAATTCACCTCCTCCTCACTGTTATTATTTTACCTCTTTTAATGAATGATTCAGTTACTCAGAAGGAGTGACATGGATGTCCTAATTGTTGGGTTTCTTTGTTTTACATCACTTCTACCAAAAACAGATTAATCATGTTGGGTTGCTATTTTTGTTACCACTACCGTACATGTGTAAATAAGTGTCTTTAACATGAAATGTAACCTTATTGGAAACCACATAAGATATGAGGTGGGTGATGGGTTGCACAGATATTAAACCTTACCTGTTGCTGCCATGGCAGAGAGGAACCACACACATCTCCAAATGTACATGGCTGAAGAAAGTCAGTGGTGTTCTGCTGCAGCTGTATGGGTTTTATACGAGGTCACTTCCTGAGAAATAAAACTCATCTTGGACCATTTCCTATAAACACGAATACAAAGGACAATCCCACATAATTCAGGGACGTCATTAGGCTTCACTACCCCCAGGGCAAAAGACTCTGCAGCCCTCATGTCTATATTCTCTGTAAAGGGCAGAGTGGTATGTTGGAGCTTCTGGCACCTTGTTACTCAGACATGCCACCCTGTGAGGAGTCTCAGTGCTTCTGTACTCTGCTCCTCAGAATATTTGAAAAATATCACACTACTCTGCAACCGAGGGAACCTCAAATAAAAGGATTTCCATTTGGTGGGAACGTATCTAGGGATGGAAGGTCATCTGTACAATGTGCTGAGCGGTGCCAACAGGTATCTGATAGAAAGGAAGATTGATGGATAGGTAATGGGAAAGAAATACAGGTATTTAGAATGATGGGCAGACAGGAAACAATATAAGTAAGATAGATATACCGACTTAAAGACAATCACTGGTGCCTTGCCGTGCTGAGGTCCTAGGTTTGAAACCGACCAAGTGCAATATCTGACTGGAGTTTATATCTTCTCCCTGTGTTTGTGTGAGTTTTCTAGTGAACTTAGATTGTGAGCTTCACTAGGAGAGTGATACTAATATCTGTAAGGTGCTGCAGAATATGTCAGCGCTGTATCATAAAACACTTGGATGGACACATTTGTGGGCAGGTAAATAGTTTGATCATTTTCAGTCATGGTTTTGCAATGAGTTTTCCCATTTACTCTATTGGTGAAAGTAGAATCACAGCTCTCTAGGATTCAGTTAGTTCAGGTTATTAGACCCATGGACAGGCTTAAATTTGTGGCTTAATTGTAAAAATTCTCACTTGTGTAAAACAGACCTTAAATAAAACCATCATAACTGGCTGCAAAGCAAAAAATGTGTGGACGAGGATGTCCCACTAGAAATCCTATCTCACGGACCAAATAAAATCCAGCTCATAACAGAATTTAGACAACATTTCTCAGCAAACTACACTTTGCTAAAATCATTGCAGCTTTCTGGATTTCAGTTTTTACCCAGCTATAGTATCTGGGTGGGATATACAGATGTGTCCACTCTTACCTGATCTCCAAACTTGAAGTTTTGTCAATTTTGTCCTGACAGCAAAACAACATGATATTACAAGATTGTAACTAAACTCTAAATAACTGTAATACACGTCACAACCACTGGGAGGTGAGTGCTCCACATTTAGCTTATTGCTCAGATGCTTTTTCATTTGTTTAGAGTAGCTAGCCTCAGATGTGAGATACAGATCCAGCTAAATTTGGTGAGATCTATTAAGAATATTAAGTGTGTGAAAGTCAAACACATGAAAATAAAGGAAAACTAAATTCAGAATCCAAACATCATGCATAATACTATCTGCTGAGCTGTGTATCTAATCCTATCCTGTGAGATACTGTCTGCTGAGCTGTGTATCTAATCCTATCCTGTGTGATACTGTCTGCTGGGAGGACCCTGGTTCTTCTACTATGTAAGGGCTCATGCACACGGCAGTTGTACAGCCATTCCGTGTGTTGCGGACTGCAATTTGCAGACCCCAATACACGAGCAACATCCATGCAGCGGGTCGAATGGATCGAGACCCTTTCAACTTGAATGAGTCTTTTTTTCGACCAGCACCACAAAAAAATAGAATGTTCTATTTTTTGCGGTGCGGAGGATTGGACAGAAACACCATGTAAGCATTCCGTAGTGCTTCCGTGGCCTGTTCTGCACTGCATCTCCGGGATTGCGAACCCATTCAAGTGAGAATATGGTGATAAAATGTATTTATTTTTTTGTCAAAGGTTTTTCATTTTTTTTTATTAAAACAAAAGAAAAATTATACAAGTGTGGTATCGATATAACTGTACTGACATGGAGAATTAAGATAACAGGTCAATTTTACCGCATAGTGTACTGTGTTAAAAAAATAAAAAAATAAAGAACCTTTTGTCAGAATTGAGTTTTTTCCCAATTCTACCACATTTGGATTTTTTTCTGCTTCCCACAACATGGTATGCAACCGTAAATAGTGCCATTACAAAGTACAACTTTTCCCACAAAAATAAGCCCTCATAAAGCTTTATAAAAAGAAAACGAAAAAAGTTAGGACTATGGGAAGGCGGGGAGTCAAAAAAGAAAACGCAAAAATGGAAAATCTCAGGGTCCTCTAAGGGTTAACAGCTGTGTGATTCATGTGTGCACTTAAAAGTGATCTATCCTATGTTTGGGGGCTCACCTGAGTAAAGTTAGCATCTACCTGTTTACTAAGCACATTTGCCATTCCCGTGTAATCTCTCTGGTTATTCTATTACCAGATAAACCTCAACCAACATTGCCAAAGATCTTTCAGTCATTATCATGCATTCGCCTTCCAATAGTTAATGTGATTGCGTCCTGTAAACCCCACAGACTAATACAGTTGCCTACGAGATCATAAACACCAAATATATTTCACATTCCCATCAGCTACAAAATAATCTATTGAGTAACGCATTAAGGGACAGCGTATCACCTAATAATAGTGGGGGGCTGGCACCCCGGGTATAGTCAGGAGCATCCACCATCCCAAATCTACTGGGGAAAAGATGAGAAACACAGGTAGGTGTCTCCCACTCCTCCCCAGGATATTCGGGTGGAGTATTGCTGTCTCACTATATAAGATCTGCAGGTATTGTCCCAATGGGGGACTTCCTAGGATCCCCCCAGGGTCAGCTTCTCCTCCCTGTTAGGGGAAAAAGTCCCGATACACATTTATGTGGCTCAAGATTATCCCAAGTCAAGGGATACAAAATAATTGTACGTGGCCAAATGCTAAATATAATTATAAGCATAACATAATATAATCTTTGGTCCCTCATCTCCGTGTCCCAAAAAGATAGGGGACAGGGAGAGGAAGAAGCAACGACTATCATTAAAGACTGAAGGTAAGGTCAAGGTTGGGTTCTATAAAAATAAAGAGGGAAGGGGACCCATCAAAAAATTACAAACAAAAACAATGGTGATCCAAGAGTCCAACTTTTGTCGAGCCGGATATGTTCTTGTTTATGTAGTTGTATATTCTGTAAAAGAGAAAAAAAATACAATTAGTGTACCAGATACAGGCATCCCTCATAACAGTGTCGGATTCAGTGCAGATAACTACATATATACATACTCAAGAGACCCCTCGTTTTTTGGTCCATCCTGTTACTTTGAAATCCACATTAAGTCTCCTTGGTTTTAGGATTTGTAATGTATAAATCCAGTATAATTCCTTTCTCTTTAGTTTAGATATCCTGCCCCCACCCTTTCTAGATATGGGGATTTGTTCCAAGATTCTGAATCTGAGGTCTTTCTCTATGTGTTTGGCCTCAGTAAAGTGTTTAGAAACTGGCAAGTCTAGTTTTTTTTCTTTCTGATGCAATACCTATGTTGGTTTAGACTAGTTTTTAAATCCCAGGTAGTTTCACCTACGTACAATAAGTGGCAAGGGCATTCTAAAATGTTCACAACATACTTGGAATCACAGTTCCACGCAGTGTCGGACTGGGGTACCTAGGGCCCACCACTAAAATGTATTTTAGGGGCCCACCATACGGATACATTCAAATATAATAAATAATCTAACAAGTTTTTTATATGAACATAGGTTGGTTGAGGTGCTGTAGATTAAATATATGTATGTAGTGTGGTAAATCTAATGTGTTAAGTGCAGGCGGCGGGAGACTAAGGACCTACCTTGCTCAGGGGCCCATCGGGGGATTCCCCTGTACCCTTGTGTGCCAGTCTGAGCCTGGTTCCAAATATGTTTAACCACTTTCCCAGAAGATGGATTTAGAAAGTTGTGACCTCGTAGCATGAGGTGACAATTGATACAGTTATGAGAAGGATATAAACCCAGCCGAGTAGATCCAAAGTATGTACTGTGGTGTATTTTAGTAGAACCCACATGTGCCTTAATTATTCTGTCTCTTATGTTGTGGTTTCTGCGTTAGGAGCATAAAGGGTAGAATCCTAAATTCTGGTATGTCCTTAAAGTTACTCCTTAAAATAGCCCATTGTTTCCTAAGGATAGAGGTAATATGAACAATATCTTTACTATAGTCTGAGACATGAATGTCTGAATGAAGTAGATTTCTATAGTGTTTCTTCCGTGTCTAAAGATTCAGTCTTAGTCAGACAGACATTAACTAATTTTCTGGGGTACCCCCTTTCCACAAATTTCTCACTCATCTACCTTTGTCTTGGTTCCACTAGCTCTGGGTTTTGGACTATTTTTAGGACCCTCAACATTTGTCTGTAAGAAATAGATATAATCATTATTGATGAGCGAATATGTTTGGCCGAATACACTATTCGGTCAAACATGGCGGCGCTAGTGACCACCTGGTGTTCGACCCCTCGAGTCCCCTCCCTTCTAATTGGCTAATTAGCGTGCGGGAAGGTACTGGCATTCACTGTAATGCCAGTAGCCATGTTAGCTACTGGCATTACAGTGATTGGCTGGCTGGGAATGTGTCATCAGGTGCTATAAAGCACCCGGTGACATGTGACCGTCTGATACCGAGCCATGGAGAGCTGCTGCAAGGAGGGAAAAATAGTGTAGGGAGAGAAACACGCTAGGCAGGGATAGAATTTGCTCAGAAAAGACCCAAAAGCCCTTTTAAGCCCTTTTGCCCTTGCTGGCAAACATTTTTTTTAATTTTGGGGGCGCCACCTGTGCAGTTGCTGCATGCTGTATTATACTCTCTGTATACTATATACCTGATATCCTTTGCTATTATTTCTGCTCTTAAGCCCACAGTACCTCTTTTGTGTCTCGCTGTATAACATTTGCGCAAGCAGGGCCGGCCTTAGGGTAGATGGCGCCCTGTGCGAAACTTTCTCTCGGCGCCCCCCCCATTTATATATATATATATTTACTTAAAGAAGTATGTGTGCCATCCCATCTCCATTATCCCATACAGAAAAAATATAGTGACATTACTAACGTCATACAGTATAGAGCTATAAATAGAGTGTAGAGTTATATAGAGTGATATAGGACTGTATAGAGAGCTATAAATACAGTGCAGAAATATATAGAGTAGGACAGTATATAAATATATATCTACACTGTATTTATAGATTTCTATATTGTCCTATATCACTCTATTCTCTATATATCTCTGCACTGTATTTATAGCTCTATACAGTCTGACTTTTAATACTGTCACTATATTTTCCTGTATGGGATAATGGAGATGGCACACACATAGCTCACATCACTAAACCCCTCACTGGTGTTTAATCATGTGTGAGTTATGTGTGCCATGACTGCCATCTCTATTATCCTATACAGAATGGGGCCTTAAGTATATAAAATAAGGATGGGGCCTTAAGTATATGGATGGGGCCTTAAGTATATAGTCCTGCTCCCAATTAACGCCCCCCCCCCCCCCCGGTCATCACGTTGTTTGGGGGCACTTACTTACAGCAGTGCAGCCACTAACTTTCCCCTACCACCCTCTGAGTCCTGCACATGTGCGACGTCAGCCCAGGGCCGGCTCCAGGTTCAGGTGGGCCCTTGGGTGATAAAGTCTCCGAGGGCCCCCTTACAGAGTGATAACTATCTGTGTATAGATAATATAGTAGATGTCCCCTGCAGTCCTTTGTAACTGTAGAGGTAACACAGTGATGGCTATCTGAGTATATAAAATGTAGTAGTGTTACCTGCAGTCCTGTGTAAAATCACAGAAAACACTAGTACTGATAATATGGTACTACCACAGATCAGCGTCTTGTGCCCCCATTAGACCTCAGATCAGCGTCTTGTGCCCCCATCAGACCTCAGATCAAAACAATGTGCCCCCATCAGACCTCAGATCAGCGTCTTGTGCCCCATCAGACCTCAGATCAAAATCTTGTGTCCCCCTTCAGACCTCAGATCAGCGTCTTGTGCCCCCATCAGACCTCAGATCAGCATCTTGTGCCCCATCAGACCTCAGATCAACACAATGTGCCCCCATCGAACCTCAGATCAGCGTCTTGAGCCCCCCCCAGATGAGGGTCTTGTTCCCCCCTCAGACCTCAGATAAGCGTCTTGTGCCCCCATCAGACCTCAGATCAGCGTCTTGTGCCCCATCAGACATCAGATCAACACAATGTGCCCCTTCAGACCTCAGATCAGCGTCTTGTGCCCCATCAGACCTCAGATCAGCGTCTTGTGCACCCATCAGACCTCAGATCAAAATCTTGTGTCCCCCTTCAGACCTCAGATCAACACAATGTGCCCCCATCGAACCTCAGATCAGCGTCTTGTGCCCCCCTCAGATGAGGGTCTTGTTCCCCCCTCAGACCTCAGATAAGCGTCTTGTGCCCCCATCAGACCTCAGATCAGCGTCTTGTGCCCCATCAGACATCAGATCAACACAATGTGCCCCCTTCAGACCTCAGATCAGCGTCTTGTGCCCCATCAGACCTCAGATCAGCGTCTTGTGCACCCATCAGACCTCAGATCAGCGTCTTGTGCCCCCATCAGACCTCAGATCAACACAATGTGCCCCCATCAGACCTCAGGTCAGCGTCCTGTGCACCATCAGACCTCAGATCAGCGTCTTGTGCCCCATCAGACCTCAGGTCAGCGTCTTGTGCCCCCATCAGACCTCAGATCAGCGTCTTGTGCCCCATCAGACCTCAGATCAACGTCTTGTGCCCCCCTCAGATCAGGGTCTTGTGCCCCCCTCAGACCTCAGATCAGGGTCGGGTGCACCCCTCAGACCAGCATCTTGTGCCCCCCCTCAGACCTCAGATCAGGGTCTTGTGCCCCCATCAGACCAGAGTCTTGTGCCCCCCTCAGACCTTAGATCAACATCTTGTGCCCCCATCAGAAACTCAGATCAGCGTCTTGTGCCCCCATCAGACCTCAGATCAGCGTCTTGTGCCTCCATCAGACCTCAGATCAACACAATGTGCCCCCATCAGACCTCAGATCAGCGTCTTGTACCCCATCAGACCTCAAATCAACACAATGTGCCCCCATCAGACCTCAGGCCAGCGTCTTGTGCCCCATCAGACTCCAGATCAACATCTTGTGTCCCCCTTCAGACCTCAGATCAGCGTCTTGTGCCTCCATCAGACCTCAGATCAGCGTCTTGTGCCCCATCAGACCTCAGATCAGCGTCTTGTGCCCCCATCAGACCTCAAATCAGCGTCTTGTGCCCCCATCAGACCTCAGATCAACACAATGTGCCCCCATCAGACCTCAGGTCAGCGTCCTGTGCCCCCATCAGACCTCAGGTCAGCATCTTGTGCCCCCATCAGACCTCAGGTCAGCATCTAGTGCCCCCATCAGATCTCAGATCAGCGTCTTGTGCCCCATCAGACCTCAGATCAACGTCTTGTGCCCCCCTCAGATCAGGGTCTTGTGCCCCCCTCAGACCTCAGATCAGGGTCTTGTGCACCCTTCAGACCAGTGTCTTGTGCCCCCCCTCAGACCTCAGATCAACATCTTGTGCCCCCACCAGACCTCAGATCAGCGTCTTGTGCCCCCATCAGACCTCAGATCAACACAATGTGCCCCCATCAGACCTCAGATCAGCGTTTTGTGCCCCATCAGACCTCAGATCAACACAATGTGCCCCCATCAGACCTCAGATCAGCATCTTGTGCCCCATCAGACCTCAGATCAACATCTTGTGTCCCCCTTCAGACCTCATATCAGCGTCTTGTGCCCCCATCAGACCTCAGATCAGTGTCTTGTGCCCCATCAGACCTCAGATCAGCGTCTTGTGCCTCCATCAGATCTCAGATCAACGTCTTGTGCCCCCATCAGACCTCAGGTCAGCGTCTTGTGCCCCAATCAGACCTCAGGTCAGCGTCTTGTGCCCCATCAGACCTCAGATCAACATCTTGTGTCCCCCTTCAGACCTCAGATCAGCGTCTTATGCTAAAATGTAGTAGTGTTACCTGCAGTCCTGTGTAAAATCACAGAAAACACTAGTACTGATAATATGGTACTACCACAGATCAGCGTCTTGTGCCCCCATTAGACCTCAGATCAGCGTCTTGTGCCCCCATCAGACCTCAGGTCAGCATCTAGTGCCCCCATCAGATCTCAGATCAGCGTCTTGTGCCCCATCAGACCTCAGATCAACGTCTTGTGCCCCCCTCAGATCAGGGTCTTGTGCCCCCCTCAGACCTCAGATCAGGGTCTTGTGCACCCTTCAGACCAGTGTCTTGTGCCCCCCCCTCAGACCTCAGATCAACATCTTGTGCCCCCACCAGACCTCAGATCAGCGTCTTGTGCCCCCATCAGACCTCAGATCAACACAATGTGCCCCCATCAGACCTCAGATCAGCGTTTTGTGCCCCATCAGACCTCAGATCAACACAATGTGCCCCCATCAGACCTCAGATCAGCATCTTGTGCCCCATCAGACCTCAGATCAACATCTTGTGTCCCCCTTTAGACCTCATATCAGCGTCTTGTGGCCCCCATCAGACCTCAGATCAGTGTCTTGTGCCCCATCAGACCTCAGATCAGCGTCTTGTGCCTCCATCAGATCTCAGATCAACGTCTTGTGCCCCCATCAGACCTCAGGTCAGCGTCTTGTGCCCCAATCAGACCTCAGGTCAGCGTCTTGTGCCCATCAGACCTCAGATCAACATCTTGTGTCCCCCTTCAGACCTCAGATCAGCGTCTTATGCCCCCATCGAACCTCAGATCAGCGTCTTGTGCCCCCCTCAGACCAGTGTCTTGTGCCCCCCTCAGACCTCAGATCAGCGTCTTGTGCCCCCATCAGACCTCAGATCAGCGTCTTGTGCCCCATCAGACATCAGATCAACATGTGCCCCCATCAGACTCAGGTCAGCGTCTTGTGCCCCATCAGACCTCAGATCAACATCTTGTGTCCCCTTCAGACCTCAGATTGTCTTATGCCCCATCAGACCGTCTTCTTTGTGCCCCATCAAGTTCAGATCACTCAGATCAGTCTTTGTGCCCCCATCAGACCTCAGGTCAGCCGTCCTGTGCCCCATCAGACCTCAGATCAGCGTCTTGTGCCCGACCTCAGATCAGCGTCTTGTGCCCCCTCAGATCAGGGTCTTGTGCCCCCCTCAGACCTCAGATCAGGGTCGGGTGCATCAGACCAGCATCTTGTGCCCCCCCCTCAGACCTCAGATCAGGGTCTTTTTCCCCTTATCAGACCAGCGTCTTGTGCCCCCCCAGACCTTAGATCAACATCTTGTGCCCCCATCAGACCTCAGATTGTATCAGACCTTCTTGTGCCTCCATCAGACCTCAGATCAACACAAATGTGCCCATCAGACCTCAGATCAGCGTCTTGTACCC
>ONZH01027505.1:0-147500 GCA_900303285.1 Rhinella marina
TTTTTCCTTTTTAAGCCCTGTAGACCGCGGCCCGGTCTAAGCAGGGAGTGGGGGCTTGGCTGTCACATGAGAGTTGCGTTCCTGCGTTCTAGCAGGAGAGACAATCCAGGATGTTTAAAGCTTTACATGCCGCTGGCAATGGTGCCCGCTGCATGTAAAGCGGTGACAGAGGGAGCGGACTCCCTCTGTCTTCTATCGCCACCTTACAAATGCCATCACTGGGTACTGTTGGAAAAGGAGAATTAGATCTGATGTTCAGCCATATTGTCTCTGGAAGACATCTTGTGTTGTATCTCAGAGAAGAGTTCGGACAGAGGATTAATTATGACCCTGAAATGTACTGTGATGTGTTTTAGTGTTAGAGGATATATGTTTAGTAATTGATTAAAAGGATGGTGATGTAATGGGGAACTTTAGAAATATAGATAATGTTTGCGTCAGTAAAAGGTAGCCTAGACAAGATTAATGTACTTGTTTAGTGAAAATGGTAATAGGTTAATGGGATGTTTTTTGACCCCTTGGAGATGGGCTAGATGGACAGACTTATTTATGTCCCATATGGCGCCATGAAAAGGAAAAAAGGTGATTAATACTAAAATGGGGATAACCTATTGGAAGGCCCAAGGAATAAATTCTGTCCACAGGAAGTGGTCATGTTAAGAAACTTTAGTCCAATCAGAATTTGTTGTAGGTGTAACTTATGTATATGTGTGTTATTAAAATAATGATGTAATCTATGTGAGTAACATTGAAGCTTATGGACTGCGGCACACTGCGGAAAACCTGAATTATAATATTAATTATTCCTTTGTTCTTGGGGTTTAAAAGTCTGTGTCTGAGGATTTTGGAGGAACATTGCCTTTTTGCCCCTACTGCTTCACACTTTCATCTTCATGCAATATTCTGCCTGATTTTTATATTTATTTCAATGCTGTCTTGCTGCTCTCGTCTCTGAATAAACGAAAGACTCTTCTCAAGAAGAAGTCGTCTCAAGAAGTTTTGTTTTGCTGCGGACAATTTCCAACAGGTACCAATGTGTGTAAAGGCTGGCTGGGGACTGATATAGACCTGCCAGCCTTGAGTAGTTTCCAGAAATAAAACAATATCCCTTTATAATGTGTACCAGTACAAAAAATGGCCCTTTATAATGTTTGCCAGTAAAATAATTCCCTCTTGCAATGTGTGCGAGTACAAAAATGCTCCCTTATAATGTGTGGCAGTACAAAAATACCCTCTTATGCGTGCCCTGTCGCAGCATTCACTGTATTGCTCTCCTGAGGACAGCGATGCAGTTGAATATGTAGAGATGAACATTTCCACAATGGAAATGCTCATTGCCCATGGCCCTTCTGCTGCCCCCCTTTTGCCCTTATCTGGTGCTGCTTGAGGCAATTGCCTCAACTTGCCTCATTGGTAGGGCACCCCAGAGCAGGACAGGGGAGAGTATCGGAACATGAAACATGAAACTAATTACACATTTTGGGGCACATTTATTAAGACCAGAGTTTTAAGCGGAACGTCCATTCAGAGATAGCATCTGCACGCTAATCGTGCAGCTGCACAGCGTGGGACCTGCTGTCAGTGACAGCAGGGTACCCCATAGCGAAGGCAGGGACCGTTACCAGGAGTCCCTGCCTTCTAGATCGCTGTATACACAGCGCTCACCAAGTTAAATGTCCCCCAGAGATCTTGTATGACCTTATGGGGGACACAAAGTGTAAAATAAAAAAATTAAAAATTAAAAAAGATTATTAAAAAAAAAATTAAAAAAAAAAGTTTCACATATAAAAAAAATAATTTCCCCCCCAAATATATTTTAAAAATGTTACAAATAAAAATAAATAAATAAAATAGACATATTTGGTATCACCGCATCCGCAACGACCGGCTCTATAAAAATATCACATGATCTACCCCATCCGTTAAACGCCATAAAAAAAATTGATAAACATTATGCCAAAACAGATTTTTTTAATTACCTCACCTCTGAAAAAACATAATATCAATCAATCAAAAAGTCGTATGTATCCCAAAATAGTAGCAATAAAATACCGCAAAAAATGAGCCCCCACACAAGATCATATCCAGAAAAATGAAAAAATATGGCTCTAAAAAAATTGCAACCCAAAAACATGATTTTTTTCTAAAAATGCTCTTATTGTGTAAAACGTAAAAAAAAAAATAGACATATTTGGTATTGTTGCGTCCGTAACAACTGGCTCTACAAAAATATCACATGATCTACCCCATCCAGTGAACTGCGTAAAAAAACGAATAAAAATTATGCCAAAACAGCTTTTTTTTGTTGCCTCACCTACCAAAAAACATAATATCAAACAATCAAAAAGTCGTATGTATCCCAAAATGGTAGCAATAAAAACGTCACCTCATCCCGCAAAAAATGAGCCCCCACACAAGATCATAGCCAGAAAAATGAAAAAGATATGGCTCTAAAAATATTGCAACACAAAAACATGTTTTTTTTTCTAAAAATGGTCTTATTGTGTAAAATGTAAAAAAAAATAAAATAAAAATAGACATATTTGGTATCGTTGCGTCCGTAACAACTGGATCTATAAAAATATCACATGATCTACCCCATCAAGTGAATGGTGTAAAAAAAAAAAAGCTTGTCCCGCAAAAAATAAGCCCTCACACAGCTCAGTCCACAAAAAATTAAAATAAAAGTTATCGCTCTTAAAAACCATAACAGAAAATTCCATGTTAGAAAATGCAGATGCCGCTCCTCCCTTTCTGAGCCCTGGTGTATCCCCAAATAACAGTTTACGACCACAATTGGGGTGTTACTGTATTCAGGAGAAAATGGGGAGCAAATTGTGGGGGATATTCTCCTGTTATCTTTTGTGAAAAATAAAGTTTGGGCCTAACGCACCATTTTCTTGTAAAAAAAAATTTTAAGTTTTCATTTTCACAGCCAAGGGTTATAAATTGTATGAAACGCCTGTAGGGTCAAGTGCTTGCTTCACCCCTTAAAAATTCCCTGGGTGGTGTAGTTTATAAAATGCGGTCACTGTTTGGGTGTTTTCACTGTGGGGGTACCTCAGGGTCTCTTCAAATGCAACATGGTGCCCAAAAAGCATTCCAACAAAATCTGCCCTCCAAAAACCATATGGCGCTCCTTGAATTCTGTGCCCTGCTGTGTCCCCAAACAGCTGTGTACGACCACATGTGGGGTGTTTCTGCAAACTGCAGAATCGGAGTAATAAATACTGAGTTTTGTTTTGTTGTTAACCCTTGATGTGTTACAGGAAAAAAATGATTAAAATGGAAAAATCTGCAAAAAAAGTGAAATTTTGAAATTTCACCTCTATTTTGCTTTAATTCCTGTGGAATACTTAAAGGGTTAACAACATTTCTAAAACCAGTTTTGAATAGTTTGAGGGGTGTAGTTTCTAAATGGGGTCATTTATGGGTGGTTTCTATTATGTAAGCCCACATTGTGACTTCAGAACTGAACTGGTCCTTAAAGTTGATTTTGCAAATTTTCTAAAATTGCTTCTAAAATTCTAAACCTTCTACTGTCCTAAAAAATTAAAATGACACTACCAAAATTATGCCAACATAAAGTAGACATATGGGGAATGTCAATTAATGAGTATTTTATGGGGTATTGCTATCTGTCTTAAAAGCAGAGAGATTCAAATTTAGAAAACAGTGACATTTTCGTTAACTTTTGGATTTTTTTTTATAAATAAAAGTAAAGCATATCGACTCAAATTTACCATTAACATGAAGTACAATGTGTCACGAGTAGAGTTGAGCGAACGTGCTCGTAACGAGCACTGTACTGCTCGGATCCCCTGCGCTCGCATGGGCGCAGCCATCCGGATCCGTCCTCCTCACCCAACGGATCCGGATGCCTGCTCCCATGCGAGCGCAGGGGATCCGAGCAGTACAGTGCTCATTACGAATTCTAGTCACGAGAAAACAGTCTCTGAATGGCTTGGATAAGTAAAAGCGTTCCAAAGTTATTACCACATGAAGTGACACATGTCAGATTTGCAAAATTAGGCCTGGTCAGGAAGGGGGTAAGTGGCCCGGATTGGAAGTGGTTAATGCATTACTTGATGCCTTATTCTGTCCCCTTACTTCTACATTTAAACATGATATTTGGGCCACCTATAATAATCTGCGGTATTAGCACAATATCAATAATCAGCAGTGCTGAAATATTGATAATCTCAGGATAAGCAACTAATAATTTTAAAGTGTGTGCTAAGCCATCCTATATTAGGACACATTTTATTTTTAAAACTAATGGTGGTGGGAACAAGTAAATGGGATTATGTGGCCTTTTGGCTAATTGTTCATAAATAAATGTATATTCTTCCCATAGTTCCCACTATAAGTGTATCTGTATCTTTAACTCCTGTACAGGAATGTGGTTGTTGCTGCTATGTGACCTCAGGTTGTGTCTGCAAAGTAGTCAGTGACTGATGGATCAAGCAGGTGGACAGCGTAATCAAACAAAGCCAAAGGTTAAGGCCCCTTTCACACGAGCGTCACGGATTCAGTCCGGATGCGTTCAGGGTGCATTCCGGAAAACTCGCGCCAATCCGCACGCAATCGCAGTCAGTTTTGACTACGATTGCGTACGTTCGTTCAGTTTTTTCCGCGCAGGTGATAAAAACTGAACGTTTACAAACAACATCTCTTAGCAACCATCAGTGAATCACGCATTGCATCCGCACTCATTCACTTCAATGGGGCCAGGGCTGCGTGATTTTCACGCAACGGCGAACTGATGCATGAAAAAATTCGCCCATGTGAAAAGATCCATTGAAATGAATGGGTCAGGATTCGGTGCGGGTGCATCACGCATTGCACCCGCGTGGAAATCTCGCCCGTGTGAAAGGGGCCTAATACTGAGTAATAGCAGAGAGAACTTCTAAGCCAGTCAAAATCCAAAAACCATCTCAGAAGCAAAGCAGAGTAAAACTGGGAGAGAAACAAGTGACAGAACGGCATTCAAATGGGAAGTCAGGCAGTGTGAAGTCAATACCAATTCAGATAAAGAAGAATTAACCCCTTCACCCCCAGCGCCGTACATGTACGGCGCTGGGGCGATGCGGGCACATGGCGCCCGCTCGCGGGTGCGGCGGGCGTCATGGCCGGCAAGTCTCTGCTGTTTCTAACAGCAGAGACTTGCCGCTACCTACTATATCGGCGGCGTCTTCCGGGTTGACTAGATGCCGTGATCACACGTGATCACGGCATCTAGTTGCGGCTAAACCCGGAAGCGTTCGCTTCCGGGTGGTGTACAGACACCCCGTGTGGCCAATCGGGGTGTCTGTACACCATATGAAAACTGTAATCCTCGCTGGTGAGGATTACAGTTTTCAAAGTGCAATTCTTATTCTGGCCACTAGATGGCAGGCCAGGATAAGAAATGAGCAATTCATGTCTTTCTGAGTCTATAAAACCCAGAATTGCTCATAAAGAAAAAAAAAAAGCCACAATATATAAGCCCATATTTGAGCTTTCTAATAGTAAAAAAAAAATTTTAAAAAAAGTTAAAAAATATATAAAAAATAAAAAAGATGTAAAAGTTCAAATCACCCCCCTTTCCGTATAAATAAAAAATAAATACCTAAATAACAATAAATATAGACATCATGGGTATCAGCGTGACCGAAAACGCCCGTACTTTTAAAATATAAAAAAAAAAATTCCAATACAGCGAATTGTGTGGCGGAAAAAAGCGTCCAAATGGCGATTTGCCGTTTTTTTGTCGCTTTTTTTTTTCTAAAAAAAATTAAATAAAAAGTGATCAAAAAGTCATACACACCCCAGAATGGTATCAATAAAAACTTCAGATCGTCCCGCAAAAAATGAGCCCCCATACAGCTCTGTACACATAAATACCAAAAAGTTATAGGGGTCAAGATTTGACAAGGAAAAAAAAAAAAAAAAAAAGGGCAACTTTCTAATTATTTTATCACTATGAAAACGCAGGAAAAACTATACATATTAGGTATTGCCGGATTCGTACTGACCAGTAGAATGAAAGTAACGGATCAGTTTTAATGCACATCGAACGCTGTAAATAAGAAACCCGTAGAACTGTAGCGGAATAGCGTTTTCTTTGCAATTTCACCCGGTTTGGAATTTTTTTCCCGCTTCCCACTACACCGTATGCAATAATAAATGGTGGCGTTGGAAAGTACAACTTGTCCCGCAAAAAACAAGCCCTCATACAGCTATGTGAACAGAAAAATAAAAGAGTTATGGCTGTTTGAAGGCAGGGAGCGCAAAACGAAAATGCAGAACCGAAAAAAGCTCCGGGGGTGAAGGGGTTAATCCAAGATAGCAGGGTCAAGAAACGGAGATAAGCACAATGTAATCTCACCATGTTATAGTACACAAAAACTGGCAGAGGTAGCAGCAAAAACCAGATTCAAATAGAGCACCAGGCCCTCGGATTGGTTACTATATCAGTCCTCTGATTTTCAAAATACTTGTTTGCTAGCTAGATGGATCTTCTGATCGGTGGAATGGCCAAGTCCTGTGATCGATCACGTAGCCGTGCGCTGTGCCTCACTAAACTACAGAGGCAGAGGCAGATGGAGCAGACATTACAGGAGCACTGGAAGGTAAGTATGTAAAATTTGTGGACAGTAATATTTATATAGCAAAGACGAAAGGAATTAAGCAGTATGTCATTCAGTACAAATTGTTGCTTGATAAGAATGACTAAAAACATAATTTTATTGATATTCTATAAAGACTAGAAATGTATGTCGAAACAGGAGAAATATAAAGTGACTGGAAGGGACACACAGGGGAGTATGATACGCAACAAAATTTCTCTAATAGATGAAAAAGGGGGCAAGACAACCAAGTGCAATATATCACAGCATAAAAAATATATATCTTGATGATCCATCATGGTCGGGTGCTGAGACAACCCCTTTAAGATTGATGTGTATTAGTAATGGACTACCCCACAGGATTGGAGAAAGCATGTATATATCAGTAGCTTATTCAGGCCTAGCGAATTTATTAAGCTAGAAGATCCAGAAAGCCTCTCTTTGGAGAATCTATCAGTGAAAATTGTCCCCTCTCAGGGACATAGCAACAAGTTCAATGCCCTGGAAGGAGACACAATCATGGTAGTCCCTGATGCGATGTGACCTCAAGGTGTCTTTTTCCAAATTCACATCACTTGTATATGCGCTTATACTTTTCTGGAATTCCCTTGGTGGTTTTTGCCAACGTACCGCATGTCATAAGATAAATTACTCTTTAAATACCACAGATCACAAAAGATCTCATTTTAATAGATTCATCCATTGTAGTACTCCTAAAAGAGGTACTGACCTTGATAGCGCAACAAGCCACACATGATCCGCAACTCTATGTGCCAGCAGTTTGTTTGACAGCCAAGATGTATATTTGGCCACAGGGTTCAGATGACTATGTACGAGTCTATCACCTATGTTATGACCTCTCCTATAGGCAATAATAGGGTATTCCCCCACCACCTGTCCCCCATTGGGATCAGTTGTGAGGATCCACCAGTTTCAAGGATATCTCATACTCCCTAGGGGATGCAGATTTGGGGGTCAATAGCTGCATCCTGTTTTGCTGCATAGAATCATGATATGCATTCCTCAGGATCTCAGGGGGATAGCTCCTTTGCATACACCTATCCTGGCATTGAACTTGTTGCCACCCTCTATGATCGGAAGAAGCTCCAAAGAGAGGCTTGCTGGATCTTTTCCAGCTTATTATAGTAAATCAGCAAGACCTGAATGAACAACTGGTATGTCCATGCTTTCTTTGAAGGCCCTCCATCCATTCCAAAACCAAGATGTGGACATCCAGACAAAATAACGGAGTCAACGAGTCGGCTTATCACAAGGTCTATCAGTTCTGGCACAACAAACACCACAGTTGAGGTGGCTTGAGTGCTTCATAATGGTGAGATCACAGACATCCATGCAAGCACCGTGTGACGTGCATTACAGAAGTCTGGAATGGGGACCTGAAAAAAGGTGAAGAAGCCTCGACTTCAATATTGTCATAAGAAGCATTGGCTCAAGTTTGCAAAAAAGTACAAACAGTGGAAGTAGAAGATTAGAAAGATTGGGTGATTTGGAGCGATGAGATGAAAGTCAATAGATTGGGCTTTGATGGGTACAAATGGGTCTGGAAAAAACAAGTGAAAAGGAGGCTAATGGATCAAGAAACTGAAGGACCTCTCAAGTTCAGTGGAGGACGCCTGATGATATGGAGTTGTTTCACAACCAAAGGCGTTAGATACTTGACCAGGATCGATGGATGTTTCCATCCCGAGCTATATGTGAGTATCCTACAAGATGAATTACTTTGTACACTCGAGTACTATGGGAATGAAATGGACAACATAGTGTTTCAGCAGGACAACCACCCGAAGCATACATTGAGATTGGTGAAGAAATGGTTCAGTGACAATGAAGTAGAGGTGCTAGATTGGCTCCCACAGTTCCCAGACCTCGACCCAATCGGACACTTGTTAGGAGAGTTGAAGAAAAAGCAGTATTCGTACCCAAGTGTGTCGACCAGTATGCGCCAATACTTGGAATGTGAAGAAGAGATCTGGGAACAGATTCCGGTTCAGACATACTTGAATTTGATCGAGAGCATGCCCAGAAGGATTCATGCAGTGTTGAAAGCCAAAAGTGGATTTACGAAATATTGCCAAATTAATATTTAAATTTAGATTTTTGGGAGCAAAACAGTAACAATGCAGTTACAGGACAAGAATCTGCATAACTAATAATATGCTAAATAGTTGCAAGTCCAATTTATGTATGAGATAGCCAAGATGATGGTCTATAAAATGATGGTAGTCTCAAGTTTGAAGTTGTAGTGGATGGTGAGATATGGAGCCTGAAAGTCAAAAGTTCAAAACATTGTTACTCTTTTGCTTATCAGTGTATATCTAAATCCACGTAGGAGTATCCTTTTTATAAGCGTCTTTTGTGCCCATATATACTTACCTCAATGTGAGAAGGTTTTTACTAGTTAGTGCCTAACATCTTTTATTAGCGAGGAGAGGCCTACTTATACCAATTCTTCTGTAAGGTGCCTCTATCTTAAATGGGTTCTCTGTAAATTAATAACATATAATTACTGAAAATAATTAAATATTACTTTATTATAAATATATTCCTTACATTAGTTATAATGGCTTGTTTTGTCTTGGGAGTAATCATCAGGGAAAATAAAATGGCTGCTGTCCTATCAGTACACACAAAACCTGTCCTAATCACACAGCAGGACAGGTTACTTCACAACACTGAGCTTAAGAGCTGCCTCATCCTCCTCTCTGCTCTACTTGTCAGGGATTATGATCCTGAATACAGTTTAATATGAATCTCAATCTCTGTAGGAATGAAGTTTATGAAGAGACATGAAGTACAGAGAGGAGGTGGGCTGTGGGTAACTTGTATGCAGTCGACTACATTACCACTGCACCAAATTACCACAGTCTGATCTGTCCCCCTCTGTGTTTGAATTCTATAATGATCTCTGCTTGCTACCATTGATTGAAAACTTAAAAGGGTTTTCAAGGAATTAAATATTAAAGACCTGTGCTCAGGATAGGTCATTGCTATCAGCAGGGGTGGACTGGGAACTTAAAGTGGCCCTTGAAAAGATATTAAAAGTAGCCCCGTTTTGTAGTTGGGTCCAAACTGATGGAAGGCAGGGCCAGCAGTACCATATTGTGGCACATTATACCACCCCAACAGAGCCAAATACCACAGTTTATCACAACATACTGCCCCCAGCTGCACAAAATATGTGTCCAAAATCTTCCACTAGCCTGCTGTCAGGAGGGCCCAGGCGCCCCCCTGGGCATCGGCCCCCCTGGGAAATTTCCCTGTAAGATCTATGACCAATCCGCCCCTGGCTATCAGGCTGGGAGAATTTTGACCCTGGTGCCCCTGTTAATTTGCAGTTGGAAGGGCCCTCAGTCCTCAGCTGAGCACTGTGGCATCTCCATACCGTTCCAAGCACAACACCATATATTCTATAGCTTGAATGGAAATGAACTGTAGAAAGCTCATGTGACTGATGATGAACCTGGCAAAAAGAGGTCACAGTGCATGCCTGAACACCGCAGTCACTTCCGATAGCTGATCTATGGGGAGGAACCCCACCAATCAGATATTGATGATCTATCCTGAGGAAGGGTCCTGGAAAACCCCTATAAAACACTTCCTGAAATACACTGTATCAGTGCGGGTAGCCTGCTGTCAGCATAGCAATGCTAGTCACAGTGTAGCCAATGCTGATAACATTCAGGACACTGAGCTACTTAGCTGTGTTAAAAGTTTTGCCATGTTGTGTTATTGTTTACTTAGAACCTTTAGCTATTTCCAGTCACCAGTAAAAGGTCAAAAGTGAGTTCTTGAAATATGACATCTTTACATTTAAGAATTGCTTCTATCAATCATTGGGACATTTCTGAAAGTCCTTTGGGTAATTTGTAACACAAAGAATCAGAAATACTCTCGACAACTGAGCATTTAATTAAATGAACAATGAATGATCAACCAGGCCCAATGAGAGAGGCCTAGAGAATGGAACAGTTCATTTATTGGGAGTCTACAACTCCACCATACAGTATGGCACTTTTACAAATACCGGCTTGTCAACGAATAATTACGGTATAGTATACACTGCCAGTGGCATAACTACAACTAACTGGGCCCCACAGCAAATTTTTGAACGGGGCCCCCCCAGAAACTTCTTTGCAACCCACAACTCACATGCAACCCTCACTCTTGTAGCTAGTCAAGATTGAGCTCTCCCAGACAAGGCCTGACAGCCGCTCCATCCGTTTCCTATAGTGTCACTGTATATAATGTCATTGTATAATACTGTTGAGGGGGCCCTGACAAAAAAATCAATTAGTCTCCCTCCTGAGGGGGCCCCTTGTGGGTCTGGGCCCCAAAGCAGCTGCTTCCCCTGCTTCCCCTATTGCTACGCCTCTGTACACTGCAGTAAGGTCTGAATGGCTGTAGTCGCAGGTTACCTTACTGACTTTTAAACTTGGCCATGCCGATTCCAAGTTCTTTTCTCTCTCTTTCTGTAGATCTAGCAGAGATCTGTTAGTCTCTGAAACTTGAACCTCAAGAAGAAAGAGCACATGTACTTTGCTTCCTTTCCCTCCTACACTCCAGTCTAGACTCTCTCTAAAGGTTAGTGGTAGGGCCAGCCCACATCTAACCTCCTACAAGGGCTGAGTCAGAGTGATTAGCCATCCACACACACTATACTGGGTGTAATACGTAACATGGTAATAAAATGCATAATATAACATTTAAGACCAAATCTATTACAGGTACTGCCTGTACTGGGGTGCTGCACCAACAGCATGTGTCACATAAAAATCACCAATCCTCTGTTACATCAATCACTGCAACATTCTGAACTACTGGAAGAACTATTAAGGAATTACAGCCATTTTTGACAGACTCCTTCCATTTTTACAGGCTCAAAAGAATAAGACAAGCTAACATAATTATAAAGTAATAGTTTCAGTACTTGGATGGAAATCCTTTTTAGTCAATAACTGTCTGAAGTGTGGAAATGCCACCAAAATGGCCAGTTGCTATTTGTTTGTGTTTGTTTCTGCCTTCAGTTTTGTCTTCAGTGAGTGAAAAGCATGCTCAATTAGCTTGAGGTCCGGTGATTCCAGAAAATTCATTTGCCTTTAGAAGTTCTTGGGTTGCTTTAGTGGAATGTTGTTGCTCATCTATGAAGCATGTCCTTTTAGCTGCGTTTCATTTGACTCTCTCTGAACACTATACTCTTCAGAATTCAACCTGCTGCTTCTAAAGGCCATCATCAGTCATATCATCAATAAACTCCAGTCACTCCGAATAAATCCCTGCATCAATGGTCCTTCTAGTACCCATATCTAATGATATTATTACTTTCCCAAAAGCCATCCAGGCTCCTCTTGGACTTATTCAATGAATCATCACAACATTCTGTGTCAGAAAGTTCCTTGGTCTCACTGCTCTTACAGTACGGCAAAGTACAAAAAACGCATGTATGACGTGCGGTAAAGGCTGCGGACTTCACCCTCTGCATTGCAAAGGTTGAAATCCGCAGGGAAGATCCGCAGCATAAATTGACATATTGCAGATTTTAAATTCAGACTGCAGATCAATTTACACTGTTTTTTTATACGCTACATGTGGATGAGATTTGTTAAAATCTCATTCACTTTGCACGTAATGTAGAATGCTGCGCTTGAACATCCGCATGGGAAAATCTGCAGCTAATCAGTTACGTGTGGACATCCCCGTCTTTTGTTGATGATAAAACTTTCTTTAGTCTAGATTTGGAGGAAGCCCTCTTGTCATGGCTACCGGCCTATGTATAAAAAATTCATTAGAAAGTTCTCTGTACTGTCCATTCATATACGTGTAATTAGTAACTGGGATGGCCTGGCCCCTAAGGGCCCCCCACTGCACCAGCTTTACTTCAGCTACGTCTTTCACAGGAGCCCAAAATAGTCTATGTGTGGCCTGACTAGTGATTTGTATTCAGGGAAATTTGTGTTCTTCAGCATTTATGCCTCTTTTGATGTGTCTCATGATTTTATTTGCTTTGATTGGCAGCAACCACCTTGCACTGTCGCTGAAGGCAACTTTACTGTCCAAATGTAGCCTGATAAGACTGACTAAAAACATAACAATTAAAAAAAAAGTTTCTGACCTATCCTCGGTCAAACATGCTGATACCAGGTATGATAGCCTGTGTTTGTGACTTTCTAACACCACTTGTGACAAATTTTGTCTCAAGTGGCGTTTCCACTCCTCATTTGCCACTTTTCCAAAAAGAGGTGTGGTGGGGAGGGAGTAGGGCCCGAAGGCCCAGCATATTTATATTCATTTACACCAGTTTTCTTCAAGCTGCTGTAGATTTCTATTTAGGCGCACAGCCTGTCGGAGATGCACCTAATTTTTGCCAAGGGCTGAACCTCATCATAAACTAGGCTCATCTTACAGCAGCGCATCGGATATCACAGGCTCTCACAAACGATCCTAATCAGTTTTTCCCTAATGCATTCTAAATGGAAAAGGATCCGTTCAGAATGCATCAGTTTTGCTTCAGTTCAGTCTCCATTCCGTTTTGGAGGCGGACACTAAAACGCTGCCTGCAGCGTTTTCGTGTCCGCTTGATGGAAACTGATCCAAATGGATCCGTCATGACTCACAATGTAAGTCAAGGGGGACGGATCCATTTTGTCTGACACAACAGAAAACGGATCCGTCCTCCATTAACTTCCAATGAAGTTCATGATGGATCCGTCTTGGCTATGTAAAAGATAATACAAACGGATCAGTTCAGAATGGATGCAGATGGTTGTATTATCATGACGGATCCGTTCGTGAGAGCCTGGACGGATCTCACAAACGGATCCTGCAAACGCAAGTGTGAAAGTAGCCTTACCTATCACTTGTTCCCACGATGGTTTTTCTTTTCATAAATGCGATTTTTTGACAAAAAGTTGCATCTTTATGCCATAAATGCGACATTTAACACAAAACACCACCACATAAACTGGCTTAATTGTCTGCATCAATTTGAGCCATTTCTCCTGATAAGAGGATGATAAATGGCCCCGCCACTTTCACATTTATAACTAATTTTTGGCGTGATGCATTCTTTATGGGGAAAATTCTGGAGAATTTTGGCGCAAATCAAAATGCCATTTTTTTGGTGCATTATACGCCCTAATTCTGGTGCACCATGCTTAGTAAATGTCCCCCAAAGTGTATTAGAAAGTTACATAACTTATATATCTAATACCTTGGACCCCCCCCATTTAATTTATGGTATTGCTTACCTGACAGAAAGCTTGCAGAAGTGTAGTGTTATAGTCTATGGCCAGAGAAGGGGATCATTACCAGGGCTCTTCACTGCAACCAAATGTCAATGTGCCTTGAAAAGAACATCTCATGACGTCAATCAAAGTGAATGTTACATATCTATTAGTCCAATCTATTCTCCGCAGTTTGTCATCACGTTTATGTTATCTGTACATTTGCCTCAGTTTTGCAAAGTAATTTCTGAAACTAGTTTTTCTGGCAAGACTAGATGGATTTTCCCTCTAAACTATCTTGTTTGTGTCACTTATTGCAGTAGAGTTCGGAAATGACTTCCTTGTCACAACTGCTTGTAAGTGGTCAGATCTAGCTTAAAACGCACATTCTGTCCACATACTCCCAGCGATCTCAGCATGCTCAAGTTTAGAGAGATTAATATGGAACAAAAGGTGCCATTTACCCAAAACAAGGTTCTTAACTGGGACATAAATGATATGAAGCTTCCACAGGTATGGCATTTATCCTACACTCATTCAGTGTTTAATCTCTGTTGAATGTCACATGGGCTCTAAGAATAATGGGCTTTGTAGTACTCTGTATCTGTCTATAAAACTTCAGGTAGATGTAGTACTGCTGTAGTAATGAAGCACACTATGATGGTGAGTCTTAATTGTAGTTATAATTTGGGCTGAAACACGTTTCTGATATCTACTATTCTGACAGTGGCCATTGTTTCATGCATGAAATGTCTTCTTTTAATGTGTTGGTTTTAGTATTGTGTATGGATTAAGTACACTGTAATGAGAAACATTTACACCAATGAATGTAAAAAGAATAAAAAGTGATGTGGTGTGGACAATATACCATGAAACGGCTGAATTATATACAGAGGAATACTAAGATTACGTTGCTCTTTTTCTCGTAATGATGATGGCATCTAGACAGTCGAATGCTGGAGTCTTATCATAAAAGCTGTGGATTGTAGAAGAGATTTAAATACAACAGGCTTCTTCATGACCCGACTCTACTTAGGATGCTTCTCTTTCCCATTATATATACTGTACTCTGTGAATTTAAAATGTTTTTGTTGCCTGTTAGCTTTTATATTAGACTGTATATGCTAAGAAAGATTTAGGTTATACTGAAACTAAACATGGTCATGTACTTAAAGGGGTTGTCTCACGTCAACAAATGGCATTTTTCCCATGCCGGCAAACTTAAAGGGGTATTCCCATCTCAGACAATGGGGGCATATCGCTAAGATATGCCCCCATTGTCTGATAGGTGCGGGTCCCAACCGTTGGGACCTACACCTATATCGAGAACGGAGCGGGGATCACTGTGCCTGGAGGACCCCGGGTTTCCCGTGGTCTAGCCACCGCTAGGTGCAGCCCCCCGCTGCGCTCATAGAAATGAATAGGAGCGCACCGTGCAAGAGTGGCCACCGTTCCTATTTTCGGCGGCCCCCATAGAAATTAATGGAGGGCAGCTGCGCATGCGCAGTACGCCCTCCTTCTATTTTGGGGCCCCGTTCTCGAAATATATATATATAAGACAGTGGGGGCATATCCTAGCAGTATGCCCCAACTGTCTCAGATGGGATAACCCCTTTAATACAGGGCACTTACTAATGTATTGTGATTGTCCATACTGCCTCCTTTTCTGGCTAGATTCATTTTTCATTCACATTATACACTGCTCCTATCCAGAGGTTACGACCACACAGCAACCCAGCAGTGGTGGTCCTGCTTACACGCTATAGGAAAAGGTGCTGGTCTCTCTGGTGGCCAGGACAATGGGAGTGCTCATAGGTTAGAGCTTTTTCCTATAGTGTGCAAGTAGGGTCACCGCTGCTGGATTGCAGGGTGGTTGTAACCCCTGGATATGAGCAGTGTATACTGTGATGGAAAAATGAAGCAAGCCAGCAAAGGAGGTCAACAGAACAAGACAGGTATTATTACCAAATTTCTCCCATACAGATTCACATTTGGATTGGCCAAGTGTGCATGTCTTGTCATTGAGGAGATAGGAAAATGCCATTCCTGGACTCCACTGTCAAAGGCTGACCACCCATGGACCTAATGATAGGTCATCAATGTCAGATCTGTGGGAGTCCAACTCCTGGCACCCCTGCCAATCAGCCGTTTGAAGGGGCTGCAGAGGCTGCACATCATTGTCATAGTGGTGCCAGTGCAGTGTAATTAAAGCTTTTCCACCCATTCACTTGAATCCAGAATCCTTGACTTACCGGAATCCTAAGGATAAGTCATCAATATCAAAAAAACGGACAACCCCTTTAAATATAAAATAACATAAAGTTTCCTCCTATAACTAAGGAGCAGATAAGGTACCACATTCTTCCCACCTGTGTTATACTGGTCATACAATACATTTTGAGATGCCCCGCACCTCTGACATTTATAAACTGAGAAGAATCTGACAATCCACATGGATGAATGGAACTTCAAGGCTTTATTGTACAGACTTGGGATGCAGACATATTGCCTTGCATGCTTATGTGTTTCTGTCTAAGACGATCTTAAAGGGGTTATCCTGGAAAAGATAATGATGACTTATCTTCAGGATAGGCCATCATTATCACATCAGCATGGACCCCTCTCAATCAACTATTTTAGGGATCCGCTGCACTCACCGGAGCTCTGATGCAATGCAGGCTCCCTGCAGCTTTCCAAGGACAGCGCCGTACATCGTATAGTGGCTGTGCTTGGTATTGCAGCTTAGCCCATTGACTTGAATGGGGCTGAGCTGCAGCTAGGCCATGTGACCGATGTATAGTGATGTCACTGGCCTAGGTTGCGGTGCTCAAAGCCTCTTCTAACGGCTGATCGTGGGGGTCCAGGGTGTCGCACCCCCGCAGATCTGATACTGATGAACTATTCTGAGGATAACTGATAAATATATTTTCCTGGATAACCCCTTTAATCATAGCATATTTAAAAACCTATATACATTTTAATAAGAGGTCCGCCCCCTTCAGATCTTCCAATGCAGTCAGTAAACAGTTAACTGCGCCTACATCTCACGACACAAACTCCAAACATTTCTAAAGACGTTTACACCCATTAATGAGCCTAGAGCAGAGCTGAATATATGTTTTTATTAATGGTACACTATATCATGCCTTTCATTCAGCCTGCTGGATAAAGCCTCCAGGTTTAAGAGTTTTATTTTATGATCGTTCGCCACCTCTACTCCCCAACTTAACTCTTTCAATGCCCATACATTTAAAGAAACTAACATTGCTTTTATGGTATTGAATGAAGTTTCCACGCTGCAGATAGATTCGTCACTTTTTCATTTCCACTATCAGATAAATGGTTACATATTCTCTCCTTAACTTGCAAGTGATACAACTCACGTACAGAATATAACAAGCAACATGTTATCAGATATACAATAAAGGTTTTATTACAAATAATGTACGATTATATCTTAAAGGAATTGCCATTAGAACAAGATGTAAATTCGCTAGTTTCAACTGCATGGCGACGTGTCTTGCAAATATTGTGTCCACATTTGTGACTCCCTTTTAGATTTAGAGCACATGCACACGACCGTATGTATTTTGCAGTCCGCAAAACACAGATTGGCAAAAAATACGGATTGCGTCCGTGTGCATTCCGTATTTTGCGGAATGGAACAGCTGACCCCTAATAGAACAGTCCTATCCTTGGACAATAATAGGACATGTTAAATTTTTTTTGTGGAACGGACATGCAGACATATGGAAACAGAATGCACAGGGAGTAACTTCCGTTGTTTTTGCGGATCCATTGAAATGAATGGTTCTACATACAGTCCGCAAAAAAAACGAATGGACACAGAAAGAAAATATATTAGTGTGCATGAGCCCTTAAACAAAGGGTCACTGTTTTTCTTTCCATCAAAAAGGCTAGGTGCTACTTTTTACCCTATACTAGGGGCTTATTAGACATTTTCGATGCCGGTCTTAATAACCCCATGCGCTGGCAGTGGATCTGCCGAAATTATGTAGAGGCGCTGTCCTCTACATAACTTTGCCGCATCTACCACTGGTAAGACAGCTTCCTTGCTGGCTTAAATTTAGACCATTTTCTATGTGTAAAACACACCTGGCCACTCTTTTAGACTTGGCATGAGCGAGGAAAAGTCGCAGATTGCAGCGCCGCAATCTGCGCCAGATATATGCCACAAAACTGGCATATATCTGACAGTAAATGACCCCTATTATTCTTACACCATCTTTAATCACCTTATCCAATATTCTGTCTTGTCTAACTATAGGGAGACAGTTGTAACAAAAATCTCTCTAATCCTATTATATTCCTTACTATATATGGTAATAAAACAAGGTGGTGGAATCTTTTTTACATTTGTACAGAAGAAAGATGAAGACAGAAACAGTAATAATCCGCTTCTGTCTTCTCCTAGATCGCTACGGAATAAAACCCAGCACCAAGTATCATATATATATATATATATATATATATATATATATATACTGTATGTACGGCACTTGGTCGTAAAGGGGTTAAAAAAGGACTAGTCAACTCTGACATGTCTGTATTAATAACTACTTAGATTTTCCAATAAACCACAATTCTACGGCATCTTTTCATACTATAATTCTATGTTGTCGCATCCCTCTGCTATTCCTGCTAGAAGTTTATGAATGCCAGCAATGTCTGCAATAAAGGTCCATTTGGGTGTTACCAGTTGGGGAAGCATTTCTGTAAAGTCTGTCACTGATTGGATAGTCTCAGATTCCCAGCGGGTAACATCCAGATGGACCTTATTGCAAACTGCTGGCAATTCATTCATAAACTTCTTGCAGGAATAACAGAGGAATGCCACAACATTAGTTATATGAAAAGATGCTCCAGAATTCTTACTCCATTGGGAATGCAAGTAGTTACTAAACAGACATTTCAGGTGACAGGTCCCTCTTTTAAGAAACATTACCCAGATGTAAAGCTAGACATAAACCAAAATGGTATTCTTTTTTTCATACGTTATATATGTCTTCTTACATAATTTACTGTTCTGATAACTTAGCAGAATATTCAGCTGATTGGTGAGAAAATCACAGTGCATAAACCAGCCTTAGTGACTAGCTCTGTCCATAGAAACGATGTATTCTTTATATTATTTGCCTACATAGAGCAAAGAATCCTCATAAAATAATAGGCGTAGATAAAGCTATGTCTGAGGTAATAAGTGCAAAGTCCATTGTAAAAGCAGTAATCAAGGCCATAAAAAGTCTTGAAATGTGCTCTCTACCTCCCTATTGAGGTGGATTTCAACTGTAAAGGGCTTCTGTCACCAGAATTATTGCAGTGGAGCATGCTGACCTGTGACATGTGCGCAGGTCAGCAGAAGTCTTTGTTCCATCCCCATCTGTGGCTTTATTTCTGGGTAAACTGAACTTTTAGTATATGCAAATGAGCATCTAGGAGCAACGGGGGCGTTGCTGTTACTCTTAGAGGATCCATTCTCCCTGCTGCTGCCACGGCCCTTGCACTTTGATTGACAGGACCAGGCAGTGTACACATCATCATGCCTGACCCTGACTTCTCCTAGTCTCGCACATTTGCCGTGTGCTACAATACATGGAGCACTACAGAGGAGAACTGCCTGAAAGTCTCTCTCCTGTACTGTGCCTGTGTCGGTTACTGATGCGCACAGCAAAGGCGCTAGACTAGAAAAAGTCAGGATCAGATGTGATGGTGTTTACACTGCCAGCCCTGTCAATCAAAGTGCAGGGGGCATGGAGCCTCTAGGAGTAACAGCAACGCCCCCGTTGCCCCTAGTGGCTCATTTGCATATATTACAAGTTCAGTTTTCTCAGATATAAAGCAACTAGAGATGAGCGAACGTGCTCATTACGAGCACTGTAGCGCTCGGCTCCCCTGCGAACAAATGCCCGCAGGCATACGGATCCGTCCTCAGCTGCATGTAAGTCAATGGGGATCCATCCCCACTGACTTTCAGTCGGGTCAGGAGGACGGATCCGTTTGGTATGAGTGTCATACCAAACGATCCGTCCCTATTGACTTACATGCAGCTGAGGACGGATCCGCAATGCCTGCAGGCATTTGTTCGCAGGGGAGCCGAGCGCTACAGTGCTCGTAACAAGCACGTTCGCTCATCTCTAAAAGCAACAGACCAAGACTGCTAGCTTCTGATGACCAGCGCACATGTTACAGATCAGCATGCTTCACTACAATGATTCTGGTGTCACAAGACCTTTAAGGTTTATAAATATTTTTAATAGTACCCTCATTTAGTAGGAGGATATCATAGTACCCTATGCACTTATTGTACTCTGCTGACCATCAACCACAAAGCTCTGTCAGCTATATTGCGATCTTTATAAGACACAATTCCTCCTACTTATCACATAATGGTCTATTCCTGATATTTTTATATTATATTTTTGATGTTTTTTTTCTACATATATTTTGCTGAATATAAGTAGGGAGGAAGCTTTTTAATGATTGCTGTAATTATATCTAAAAAGCAGAGAGCATGTTATCACCATCAGATGGTAAAAAGGGATTTACTCCTAAGGGCTAGTCTGATTTAGGAAAAAAATCTATTGTTGCAAAACTACAACTCCCAGCATGCATACCTCCCAACTTCAAAGAAGGACTATATGTCCTGCACACATCACGGCAATTGTTTTCAGACTAGGCCACATGCCTAACTCCACCCAAATACTGACTCTGTCAATATTCATTTAAAGATTAGCAAAACCTCGGATTATAGATATTTTAAGGTCCAGATTGTACCAAAATAATGAAGTTATGGTCTACTATACAGGCAGAAACCATACGGATAGTTTAGTAAGGGGCAATTTGGTAAATGTATTAATGCACATTTATGCATTAATTCCTCAAGTCAAAAAGAGGGACATTTAATACCTCAAAGAGGGACAGAGGGACATGGGTCAAAAAGAGGGACTGTCCCTCCAAAAAAGGGACACTTGGGAGGCATGCAGCATGCCCTAATAGCTGTAGGCTGTCCAGGCATGCTAGGAGTTGTAGTTTTGCAACAGCTGGAGGGTCGCAGGTTGTCCATGCCTGTATTAGAGTATTCCGAGTTACTAGAGGTGCTCTTCCATGCAGGACCCTCATCCATAAGCAATAACAAAGATGGACTATAAAGAATGGGGGACATTTATCAAACTGGTGTAAAGTAGAACTGGCTTAGTTACCCATAGCAACCAATCAGAGTCCTCCTTTCATTTTCCATAGGAGCTGTGAATAATAAAAGTGGAATCTGATTGATTGCTATGGGCAACCAAGCCGGTTCTACTTTACACCAGTTTGATAAATCTCCCCCATAGACTTGTATGAGACTGCTGAGTACAGTACTCGGCTATCTCCGCCATTCCTATAGAAGGGAATGAAGGAGCGCAGAAGCCAGACTGGACTTCACTTTTTAGGATGTATAGATATATATATATATATATATATATATATGTAAACGCATACATACTCTATCTATCCATAACACTGTATATAATGGCCCAGAAAACATTAAAGGGGCTGGATCTTTATTTTCACACATTTGCTGGAAACAGCATTAATAGAAGACCTGTAATCAATGTCTTGACTTCTATAGCACTTCCCCTTTTGTAGTCCAAGTTTCATCATATGGCGCTCCAGTCCCAACATTGCCGCTAACAGAGGAGCAAGTAACCAGACCTGTCTATCAGTGGCCTCCATTAAATAATACTGCGCATATGAGTGCTGTCCTCATTGTTAGTCAATGGAGGCCACTGATGGGCAGGTCTGGTCACTTGGCCTGACTTTAGTGGATATTATAGGACCAGATAACTGTACAGTCAGTTATGAAGACTGGACTACACAAGTGGGCAGCACTACTACAAATCAAGACATGAATGCAGAGTGCAGACCTTCTGATAAAGCTATAGTAGTGACTATCAGTGCTGTTTCCAGTATTTTTGGGAAAATAACGATTAGCAGCCTACCCACTTAGCTACAGATGAAAATTGAAATCTGATAGATCTGGTGGTATTACTACTATAGGCCCCTTTACACTGGCCAATTTTGCAGGTGATTTTCGGGAAGGAAGCATTCCTTACCGGCAAGCACCTGCTCATCAGTGGAGGAGACCGCTGCATTTACCTGCAGTGATCTTCTCCACGTTATGGGGAGGATCAGTTGCTAATGCCATCATTCGTACCCATACAGACTCATTGTTTGCTGGCAGCAGAGGCTGTTTACACAGCACGATCTGTTGCCAACAAAGGAAGATTTAGATGGCTACACAAACGATCCAATACCCAACAAACGATCGTTTCGCTCGTTCATTGTATAATCGGCAGCACCTTTACACCGCCAGATAATCACTAACAAGCTTTCCTATGAACACTCATTAGCTGTTATCTGGCAGATTCTCGGCCCGTGTAAAAAGTCCTTAAAGGCAACCGTGTAATGATCAAAGCCACATCATCATATTGTATGTAGGAGTGTCATGTGGATGCCTTGTAAACAATATTGTCCAGCTGTATCTCTGATCATGCAGTTTAAACTTCTAGTGGGGGATGAGATGATCAGCAACTTTGGAGGTGTGCTTTAACAGATTTAGGCCTCTTGCATTTAGCCCATAATGTGCTTGTTTTTTGTATTATTGCACTGAAGTTAAAAGGGGTGTCTAAAAAAACTCATTTTCAAGTATCCTGTATGGGCATCAACATTCTGATCTAACAGAGGGGGACAATTTGTTGGGTACAACAAGTAATGTGTGATCTGCTTATTTTTAAGGACAAAAGAGTTGAAAAACAAATACAAAAAAAAATAATTGTGGGCACCAATTGTTTTCTTTTTTTTTAGGGGGGGGAGGCTGATTCTTTGTCGTGGGTGAAAGAAAGCCTAGATACACCTTTGTGCATTCAGTTTTATTTTGTTGTTTTCTGTCTTCAGGAAGTTTTTAGTGTTTTGTTACAGTAAAATGGCAGAGTCAGATTTTCTCAGCATTCTCCTTCTTTTATCAACTTTATCAGCTCCTCTGCATGGATGGATATTCAGGCTGGATTCTACCTGCCTGTCTAGACTGCCTCTATAGTCACAAAACTGGCCTCACCAGTTTCTTGTGCTAATCACAATCTGAAATTGAAATGGCAGATCACAGATTTCTCTTTATATTGGGTAAGCATGAAGCCCCCAGCCCAATGTTCTGCACCAGTAGGGCCTCTTTCACATGTCAGTGATTTCCATCAGTGATTATGAGCCAAAACCAGGTGAGGGTCAGCAACACAGAACAAGTGCAGATCTTTCCATTAGGCCTCATGCACACGACTGTATGTATTTTTCAGTCCACAAATTGCAGATTTGCAAATGCAGACAGCGCATTTTTTTACGGACCTATTAACCCCTTCCCGACCAGCGCCGTACATGTACGGCGCTGGTGCGGTGCGGGGATGCGTCTGAACCCGGGGGATGCATCAGGATGCATCTGAACCCGGAAGCGGGTACACCATATGAAAACTGTAATCCTCGCTGGTGAGGATTACAGTTTTCAAAGTGCAATTTTTATTCTGGCCACTAGATGGCAGGCCAGGATAAGAAATGAGCAATTCATGGATTTATCTCAGTCTAGTAAATCCCTGATTGCTCATAAAGAAAAAAAAAAAAAACACAATATATCAGCTCATATTTGAGCTTAAAAATAGTCAGAAAAAAATTAAAAAAAAGTTAAAAAATATATAAAAAATAAAAAATATATAAAAGTTCAAATCACCCCCCTTTCCGTATAATGAAAAAATCAATACCTAAATAACAATAAATATAGACATCATGGGTATCACCGTGACCGAAAACGCCCGTACTTTTAAAATATAAAAAAAAAATTCCAATACGGCGAATTGTGCGGCGGAAAAAAACGTCCAAATGGCGATTCGCCGTTTTTTGTCGCTCAACAAGCCCTCATACAGCTATGTGAACAGAAAAATAAAACAGTTATGGCTGTTTGAAGGCAGGGAGCGCAGAATGAAAACGCAAAACCGAAAAAACCTCCGGGGTAGAAAGGGTTAAGGGACATTTATCAAGACTTTTGTATCCATCCGCCAGTCTTGATCTCCCTGCACTGGGATGAGATGCGCCTAATTCTTTAAGAGGCAGATGCTTCTTAACAAATCAGGCGCATTTCTGCCTTGCCGTGCACTGGAAACTAAAGTCTATGCCAGCTACAGGCAGCACACAGAATACATCCATGTTTTGTGGATCCGTGGTTTGTGAACAGCAAAATGGACATGGTCCTGTGCATTATACCTTATCTCTTTTGAGGCTGCATTTCTGGTTTGAGCTCACAATCGCTGATGGAAATCACTGACCAAACAGTAACCAAAACAGCCATGTGTGAAAGAGGCTTAGCATCAGTAGTACAATGTGAGTACTATCACTCGTAGCAGTTTTCTTCTGTTTCCAGTTCTCTCAGAAATGGTGGATGGAGACTAGCTACTAACCACTGCACACACAAACTAGCGGAGAATCTGCTTCCAAAACTTCCCTTATACACTCAGAAGCAGCGGCATTACAGAGAGGTACTGATCTGAATAAATAGTTTAGGAAGTTTGTTTCCCACCATGTATCTCCAGCAGTCTTCTTGTCTGTGTGTGCTCCTGCTCACTCTTCCCCCTCCCCTCTCCATAGAGTTACATTGACACGTGTAATTATGATCCTCCTGTGGAACTGCTCCCATCTACGATGGGATTAAGGAAGTTTTCATAGTGAAAATCAATTAGCAAAGGGGAGAAGTAACATGAGAACTAGCGATTTATTGTTGATAATCCATATTACAAAGTTTCTTGTGGTCACTTGCACTATTGATTTACCGTATGTAAAGTTGTATGAAAAGTTAATTTTATTTGCCCTATTTTTCTATTGAACTTTAGTTGCTAGAATATATTAGGATCATTTTGGGCTTATAAGGATGAATTCACATGCAGCAGACGTATGCGATTGTCATATTCAAATAAATGAGGCTTGCAGAAATCCTTGTACTTGCTCTCAAAACAATACTGTTAAGATAAATGGAATTTATTTTCTGTTGTGTAAATTTGTGCAACAAATCTGCCACGTGTGAATGTACCCTTATGCCGCTTTCGCACAGTGTTTGATTACTAATTTCCATCAGTGACTGTGCAGGTGCGGGTCAAAAACACAGACCAGGTGCAAATCTTTCCATTATACCCTATATCTGTGTAGCCTCCACTCCTGGTTTTGGCTCACAATTACTGACGGAAATCACTCATCAATCATTGACCAAACACTGACTGTGTGATTGCGGGCTTACACATTGGGGTCCTTTATTAAAGACTGTCATTTTACGCCGGTCCATGATACCCCCTGAGCTGCCGGATGACGTGCCTAATTTATGACAAGGGGAAGACACATGCTCCTGCAAACCATGCACCTGGAGTGAAATCTACTCTAGTCCCAGGTTTCCGACTTCTCACACATTGTAAGAATTTTGGAATTTAAATTGTTTACATGTTAAACATGCCTGAAGCATTTATCACCAATCCACTGGATAGGTGAGAATTGTTAGATTACTGGGGTCTAACCACTGGGACCCCCACCAATCCCCAGAACAGGGGAGCCAGACTCTGCTCCTCCCAGTCACAAGACCGTGGTGCAGCGGTCTACCATGAACCCTGCACTAAGAGAAAGAGTAGAGCTCTGTGTTCTCAGGATACCTTGGTATAGGGCCAAGACACTTTATTGTATAATATCACAGTGCAATATTGTCTGTTTAATTTAGAAAAAAATTGTTTGTAACCAAAAGTTCCATTATATTATTTTTCTTAGGATTTGGAGAGAATAGATTGGTTCCAAGAGTGGCCTGATTCCTATGTGAAGCATATTTATAGTTCTGCAGACAAAAATGCACGGAGACACCTAAGTGGTTGGGCAATGAGAAACACCAACAATCACAACTCACGCATCTTAAAGAAGTCCTGTCTTGGTGTCCTTGTCTGTAGCAATGATTGTATAACAGCAGATGGCAGAAAAATTTACCTAAGGCCTGCTATATGTGACAAAGCACGGCAAAAGCAGCAAAGTAAGTACACATGGGCTTTTACTATTAGTATAATCTAATATTAGATAGTCTAACAGGAATCCTGAAAAATCTGCAATATTTCTATATTTCCAGTAGTGTTGTATGTACAAAAAGTTCAAAAATAATCCTAAATGCCAATAAAAACTTGAAATAAAAACTTCTGAAAAAAATGCGTAATGCAAAGGTAAAATTTCTAGTGCCCACGTTTTCCTTCTTCTTGTGCAGATCCCCCGATTCCCAGCCTCCTCTTCATTACTGTAAACTTGCCACCAGCTTCTCATGCTACTCTGCGCACTGCGTTTTGGTTGTCTAAGACAATCCACCCTGCTCTCAGCTGATCCATGCAAAAGCAGGTGGGAGATCTAAGAATATAAAATGCACAAAAAGCAATCCAAAGTATCAAAACATAGAGTAGTCTGAGAAGGTGGTGGAGATTTTACAGAAATGTAGAGGGGCCTGGGAATCAGAGCAACTGCGCAAGAAAGAAGAAAAAGGTGGGCACCAGGTACTTCATCTAAGCATTATGCATTTATTGTGAAGATTTTATTGTGAACTGGAGGGTTGCTTAAAGGGGTTTTCCATGTGACGTCACTGTACTTCGCTCACATGGCCTAGTTGCAGCTCATCCCTATTGAAGTGAATGGGGCTGAGCTGCAATACCAAGCACAGTTGCAGTACAATGTACATGTGCTTGGAGAGATGTTGGGACTCAGATACACTAACTCACCAGAGCTCCAGTGGGAGCAGCGGCTCCTTGTAACAGCTGATTGGTGGGGGTGCCAGGACTTGGACCCCCTGCCAAGGACAGGTCATCATTATATTTACCAGGATAACCCTTTTAAGGTAGTGTTAGAACATTCAGTTTGTGCAGCTTCTAAGGGTCCAGCATTTGATAAAAACATTTGAAAAAAGTGCATGATTTTTTCTGATATGGTTATTGGACAAACCCAATCTAATGGCAGACCCATGCACTTTGACATCAATTGTGACAAGAGCCTGAAAATGAACCGGCAGACCCTGCCTCGTAAAGGCCAATATCTTTATGAAACTGCGATTACACAATATTAGCTATAATGTTGGCCAGGAGGCTTTTAAAGGGCTGTTGACGCCTGATTTGTCAAACTGGCTTCCTAGCAGGAAAATCAACTTCAGGTAGAATAACATAAGGACATAACATGAAATTTTCTTTTTTGCAGTCTTCGGTTTCCAACAGAGGTGACAACCTCTTCAAGTTGAACTACATTCCTCCTGTGTTAAACAATTTTAGGTTTGATCCTAGGGTTCTTTCCTATGTTCATGTTGCTATATAGAGAACTGCCATTCTTATTTAAAACCTAGAAGGTTATGCTATCGGACTACCCCCTGATCAGCTAGTATAAATTAATGATGACACACTTAGGGGCCATACAACAGAGTCTAGGGTTAAATAGCTAGAGTAGGAATTGGTTCCGTGCTCTGCTTATACCTGGAATAGGGCTTGCCAGTACATAGACTGATGTAGGTCTTTATGACCCCAGATCCAAAGCAATCTATACTGTAGGAATGCACTCACTCCCATATCAATCTGGCGTCTGGCATTTGTAGCATATATGGGCAGTCTTTTTAACACATTAAAATAAAGTCTATCTTTTAATCATCTGCTCACACAACCCTCTTTGCCTTGTCCTGATAAACAGGGACGAATGATACTAGAGGGCTAATTCTAAGATATTACAGATATATAGAGAACCAACAGCCAGGGTTAAAGGGGTGTGCAGGCAGTATATATTGATAATCTATCCTCAGGATATATCATCAATATCTGATCAGCCGGGGTCTGATAACTGGCACCACTATTGATCAGCTGTTTGAAGAGGAGACAGCGCTCCATTTAAAATCATCTATTCTCACTGGTCTCTGAGGTGTGTAAATACCTTGGTATTTTCATATCCAAACAACCCACATTACGTTATTACGTTAAATATTTTGGCACTTAGGAATAAGGTGAGATCCTGGTGACCACTTCTCCTATCTTCAGTGGCCAGCACCACTTTCAGAGAATATGATCTTCCCTTAATTCTTTGCTCACTTCAAAATTCACCTGTTATCGTAAACTGATTTTTTCCACTTTTCATTCTAATATAATAGATATCATATAAATAAAGCATGAATCACTGAAACATGTAACTGATGTAGGTGGCTTAGCACTTCCTAGTTTTCAATGGTCACTAAGTTTTCACACAACTTTGCAAAGATTAATAGTACAGGTAAACATACAATAAGTCACTTTATAATGCATATTAGGCTACTTTCACACTGACGGCACGGGTATACGGCAGGTGTACAGTCTGCCGGATCCGTGCTGCTGCCAGTGCACGTGTGGGGCCGGAACTACGCTCCGTCCCCATTTACTATAATGGTGGCGGGCCGGAATTCCGGCCGCAGCACGGTAAACATGCCGAGAGGTGGCCGGACGAAAATTACAAGGTAACCTCTAAAGGTGCTTTTAGATGGCCTGAGAATCAGGTAGATTATCAGGAACGACCGTTCCTGCAAATGGTAGTTTCTGCCATTCTGCCCATGTAAATGCACTGCCGAACACCCGATGAACCAGCGAAACGCTCGTTCATCGTGTGATTCTGTTGTTCATGCAGGCATCACCAATTATAGTTTCTGGGCAGCAGACCATGTCTGAACAGCAATCTGCTGCTCAGAAACCATGAATCGGTAAGAGGATGAGGGATCACTATTGCACACAGGAGATCACTGCATGTAAATACAGAGGTTTCCTTCACTGAACGAGCAGCCTATTCTCAGGAAGGAACATTTCCTTCCTGACAATCAGCTACAGAATTGTCCCATCTAAATCCACCTTAAAGGGGTATTCCGGTAAAGTAACTTAATTTTTGAAAAACTGCATTAAGGCTGCAAGCTGTGATCCAACCAGAACCCATGCCTATACAAATAACCAGAGCTTCATTTTACCTTGCAATGCATTTGTCTAGCTCCTGTGAGAGCCTGCAATACAGAGAGTATCATGGCTTTTGATCTTCCCTCACAAAACTACAATCCCCACAATGCTTAGCTTTCCTGCTGTGAGTCAGTGCTTGTTCATGAGTGTTGGTGTTTACTGACTGGATGCCTGATATCACAGTAGAGTCACGCCCCCTCTACTCAGTAATCACCAGCACACTAACATTTAGCTAGAGAACTGATAGCAACACACTGAGCATGCTCAACCTAACAAAGGCTCAGAACTACAGGTCGATGCCATGGTAATTTATGAGGAAACACAGTGGGTAGAAGAGGAAGAAAACTATTTTTATAACTACTGAATGGTTAATATGTGAAATGTACATTAAATTAGGTAATTATTGATGATGAATTAGTCTAAAACATAAGTTATATTTATGATAACCGGAATACACCTTAAAGCAACTAAAGGGCTTTCTCATATTAGCTAATGTTAATGTTCATGAGTCCACCATCAAGAGGACATGAACAACAATAGTCTACATGGCAGGATTGCAGTTTTCTAAAAATCACCTGGACAAGCCAAAAGGCTATTGGAACAATGTTTTGTGGATGGATGACAGTAAAATAGAACTTTTTGGTTTAAATGAGAAGAGTTATGTTTGGAGAAAGGAAAACATCTCCTCCCATCTGTGAAACAAGGTGGTGGTTGTATCATGGTGTCAGCCTGTTTTGTTGAAACTGGGCTTGGACGACTTGCCATCCTGATACCAGAAAATTCTAAAAGCAAATGTCAGGACATCTGTCCATGAGCTGAATCTCAATAGGACGTGGGTCCTTGAAGTAGAAACTGAAATCTACAGGTACATCTCAATGAATTAGAAAATCATCGAACAGATTAAAGACTATGTACACCTTCGGAGGCAATTTTTTATGATTTCACGTTACTTATTTTTTTGTTAAAAATCTTTTTTTTTTTTTTTTTTCAATTGACCTTTATTAAAAATATAGAGCAGTTCTGTCACAAAGGGTTAACTGGTTTTCTAGTAAAAACTTTATCTCTAAGCTGCTGAGAGGTCATAAACACTTATTCTGCCACATTTGTATCAGTAAGATAAGAGCTGAGCTATAATGAGTGTTTGTAATCCTGGTCTGGCAGAAAAGACAGAAAATCCAAAGGGTGCTACTAGAGTATGATGTCAGCCCTGTACAGAAAAAAGGATGCCATATTTTTAATAAAGACCAGTTTAAAAATGATTTTTAGCTCAAAATGAGTACAATGCAATAATAAAAAAAATTCACCCAAAGGTGTACATAGTCTTTATTTCAGTAATTCTATTCAAAAAGTCAAACTCATATTATATAGATTAATTACACACAGCGTGATCTATTTCAAGCATTTATTTCTTGTAATTCTGAAGATTATGGCTTACAGCTAATGAAAACCCAAAAATCAGTATCTCAGGAAATTAGAATATTATATAAAACCAATTAAAAAATATTTTTAATTATCTACGGAGGAGTGGTCTGAGACCTTGGAGTCTCCTCTTCTTGTATCCCCTTCAGTCAATAACAGACTCATACAATTGTTTATGCTGCATAGGTGCTATTTGACACCTACTAGGCTGTACAAGATGGGGAGACTGCCACACACTAGATGCCACAGATGTACGCAGCCAGATGCTAATTTTTGGCATATGATGTGGGATTGTCATTATATTCAGTCATATTGGCGTGGGGTCATTGACATATTATCTCAGATTATGTCCAGACCTCTCTCTATTGACCCTAAATTGTGTTTATTGGGACTAATGGAGGAGGAGGAGTGGTCCCACTATGACCGTATTTTCCTAAGGGAGACTCTATTCATGGCAAGAAAAGCAATAGCTATTAGATGGATGGCTGATCGTCTTCCGACTGTCTCTCAGTGGAAGGTGCTGGTAAATCAAATAATCCCTTATGAAAAAGTTATATTTCAACATAGAAGCCGTCCGGAGAAATTCTGGAAAGTCTGGGGTGCGTGGTGCTCCTCTCCTTCAACTATCTCTCAGCCGGGGCAGTTACAGTCCGCGTTGGTGGCCTTGAATTAATGTATTACCGATTGCTATATATGACATTATGATTGTACAAAATTGCATATCTTGCATTTGTGTATATTGGCAAATTGTGTTGCCTGCTGTACCCTTTTTACTTTGTTTTATCTTGTCTGATTGAATTCTTCAATAAAACGAGTTTAAAAAAAAAAAAAAAAAAAAAAAAATATTTTTAATACAGGAATGTTGGCCTACTGAAAACTATGTACAGCATATGCACTCAATACTTGAATTACTGCATCAATGTGGCATGGCATGGAGGTGATCAACCTGTGGCACTGCTGAGGTGTTTTAGAAGCCCAGGTTGCTTTGATTGCGGCCTTCATCTCTCGTCTTATCTTATTTGCATTTAGATCAGTGATACTGTGGTTATTAAACTAGCTATTGGTACTTTTGGCAGGTTCCAAGTCCTGATGGAAAATGAAGTCAGCATCTACATAAATTTTTCAGCAGAGGGAAGCATCAAGTGCTGTAAAAATTCTTGGTAGATGGCTGTGTTGACTTTGGTCTGGATTAGTGTTGAGTGAACTTGTGTTTTAATTTCGGCGTCCAAAGTTCACGTTCGGGATATCGAAGAATCCCGTTATGGATTCCACTACCAGGGACCATAATGGAATTCTATGATGGCATGCACCATGAAAGCCTATAGGAGGCATTCCGTATTGCATTTCGTCATAATAGAAGTCTATGCTGGCCAACAGTCCTTTTTCTCCTTAGCAACAGTCCTTTTCTCCTTAGCCCACGTAAGAGGCTTCTGATGTTGTCTCTGGATCATGAGTAGCTTGACACAAGGAATGCAACTGTTTTAGCCCATGTTCTGGATATGTCTGTGTGTGGTGGCTCTTGAAGCACTGACTCCAGCCACAGTCCACTCGCCTAAATTCATGAATGGCCTTTTCTTGACAATTCTTTAAATCCTGCGGTTATCCCTGTTGCTTTTACACCTTTTCCTACAACGCTTTTTTCTTCCACTCAACTATCCACTAATATGCTTGGTTACAGCACTCTGTGAACAGACGGCTTCTTTAGCAATGATTTTTTTGTGGCTTACTCTCCTTGTGAAGGGTGTCAATGACTGTCTTCTGGACAACTGTCAAGCAGTCTTCCCCATGATTGTGTAACTTACTGAACCGGACTGAGGGCCCATTTAAAGGCTTAGGAATCCTTTGCAGGTGATTTGTGTTGATCAGCTAATTAGAGTGTGACACTACAATATTGAACTTTCTCACAATATTCTCATTTTCTGAGATACTTACTTTTGGGTTTTCATTAGCTGTAAGCCATACTCATCAACGTTAAATGAAATAAACACTTGAAATAGATCACTATGTGTATAATGACATTATGTAATATATGAGCTTCACTTTTTGAACTGATTTACTGAAATAAATATTATGGCTTTGGGAGGACTGAGAGTAAAAAATAAAAAGGAAAATTGTCCTTTTTATTGACATGAAAAGGTTAAAAAAAAGAGGCAAGTATTTACTGATTTGCAACCCTCTTATTGTACCTCTTACAAAAAAGACCATATCCTTTACAGTAACTGTTGATATGGGTGACTGCTTGACCGTGTTGTTGTAGCAATACCACTTTGTTAAACTGTAATGTGACTGTTGATATAACATGCTAGGATTGCTACAATTTTATGTTTATACATGATTATATATATACAGTGCCATGTGAAAGTATTCGGCCCCCTGGAACTTTTCAACCTTTTGCCACATTTCAGGCTTCAAACAAAAAGATATAACATTTTAAATTTTTGGTGAAGAATCAACAACAAGTGGGTCACAATTGTGAAGTGGAACGAAATTTATTGGATCATTGCAAAATTATTTGGCCCCCTTGCATTAATACTTTGTTGCGCCACCTTTTGCTGCGATTACAGCTGCAAGTCGCTTGGGGTATGTCTCTATCAGTTTTGCACATCTAGAGACTGAAATTCTTGCCCATTCTTCCTTGCAAAACAGCTCGAGCTCTTTGAGGTTGGATGGAGAGCGTTTGTGAACAGCAGTTTTCAGTCATTTCCACATATTCTCAATTGGATTCAGGTCTGGACTTTGACTTGGCCATTCTAAGACCTGGATACGTTTATTTTTGAACCATTCCATTGTAGATTTTGCTTTATGTTTGGGATCATTGTCTTGTTGAAAGATAAATCTCCGTCCCAGTCTCAGGTCTTTAACAGACTCCAACAGGTTTTCATGCAGAATGGTCCTGCATTTGGCTCCATCCATCTTCCCATCAATTTTAACCATCTTCCCTGTCCCTTCTGATGAAAAGCAGGCCCAAACCATGATGCTGCCACCACCATGTTTGACAGTGGGGATGGTGTGTTCAGGGTGATGAGCTGTGTTGCTTTTATGCCAAACATATCGTTTTGCATTGTTTCGAAAAAGTTTGATTTTGGTTTCATCTGACAAGAGCACCTTCTTCCACATGTTTGGTGTGTCTCCCAGGTGGCTTGTGGCAAACTGTAAACGAGACTTTTTATGAATATCTTTGAGAAATGGCTTTCTTCTTGCCACTCTTCCATAAAGGCCAGATTTGTGAAGTGTTCGACTGATTGTTGTCCTATGGACAGACTCTCCCACCTCAGCTGTAGATCTCTGCAGTTCATCCAGAGTGATCATGGGCCTCTTGGCTGCATCTCTGATCAGTCTTCTCCTTGTTTGAGATGAAAGTTTAGAGGGATGGCCAGGTCTTGGTAGATTTGCAGTGGTCTGATACTCCTTCCATTTCAATATGATCGCTTGCACAGTGCTCCTTGGGATGTTTAAAGCTTGGGAAATCTTTTGGCATCCAAATCCGGCTTTAAACTTCTCCACAACAGTATCACGGACCTGCCTGGTGTGTTCCTTGGTCTTCATGATGCAGAACCCTGAGACTATCACAGAGCAGGTGCATTTATACGGAGACTTGATTACACACAGGTGGATTCTATTTATCTTCATCAGTCATTTAGGACAACATTGGATCATTCAGAGATCCTCAATGAACTTCTGGAGTGAGTTTTCTGAACTGAAAGTAAATGGGCCGAATAACACAGGAACGTGTAGTAATAATGTCACGGGTAGAGTGTGCCAGCAGGCAAGTCATATACCATGGGTAGATTGTAAAGATCTCACTGAACACAAGGGAAACCTCCTACATATGTATATGTATTGAAGGTAAATACTGTGTACTGTATAGCAATATATTTTTTTCGATTTGAAAGGAAATATTGAAAGCATGTGTTTTCAGAACAACACATGAGTTTGCTGCCATCTACTGAGCAATTGTATTATCACAGTTAGATAATACATGAGATGATGCAATACCTCCTGATCAACTAACCAAATTAGCAAAGATCTTTGTGCTGAAGTTAAATCTGGATTGGGTAATGTCTGCGAGGTCCTTGAGATTCCATAGGAAGCTCATGGCTGAGATTATAAATACAAGTGGTATGCATGTCATGTGCTCAGTGTGTGAGACAGGACATGGAAGAGTAAGCTGGTGGCTGCTGTTGGAGACCGATTCAGTGTTATTCCAGTAGGAACTAGCAGAGGTGGTTGCTATTGGAAAGAAATGTACAACACCTCGCAGAGGGTGTGGAGCCAGAGATGAGGGGTAAGAGAAGCCACCTAGTCCGTGCCTGTAAAAGAGACAAGCCAGCAGCCAACCTGTGGGCAATATTGCGTGTCACAAGGCAGAGGTACGATGAAAAGTGTGTGCACAGTGGTTGTGAAGAGAGAAACCACAACCTGAGACTGTAAGTGTTCCAAAGCAGATACTCCAACAACTAAGAGTGAGCCAGTGGTAGTGAAGGGACATGCCACAAATTGGGAGTGCCTGTTGTGTGATACTGCCTTAAAGAGAGAGAAATCGGGGTGATAATTGCCGATAATTCCATCAATATTGCTGCCACTGCGACGAGTGCCAGATTGCCAGTGCCGATGCCTAGTAATTGTGTGCAGTGCAAGCCAGAGGTAGAGTGAGTTGTTACTTCTTAATGGGACAGTAACATATCTGTTGCCACTTAAAGATAGTGTTCCAATTTATCTTGTTGCTTCTACGCCTGTGACCTCATTGAGGGACTGTAAAAAATAATAACTGAGAGCAGCACCTGATACCTTTCAGACTATTAGTGGAATGCAACAGCCAATTCAACCCTTAGATCCATTAGGGTCATCCATATAGTATCCACAAAATCCATAACGGCAGCATCTCCACATAAATGTATTTATTCTTCAAAAAGTCATCAGAACATGTGCAAAAATCGCCAATAAAGTGCTTTATTGGCGATTTTTGCACATGTTCTGATGACTTTTTGAAGAATAAATACGTTTATGTGGAGATACTGCCATTATGGATTTTGTGGATACTCATTGAGGGACTGTGACCACTAAGCCTGTTGCCTGTCAAAGACTGTTGTAACTATAAGCTTGTTACCCCATGTGAGCCAAGTAAAAGTCACTTTAAGTTACTACTCTGTCCGCCTGTTTCCTTCCACCATCCTAGAGCATGGAGCCACGTGTACCACTAGGGGCCAAAAAATATTCTCCAATCATAAAAAGTTGCAAATGTTTGCACAACATGCCATTCGCACAAACATTTACAATTTTTGTACACAGTAAAACTGTCAAACAACTTTAGTGCATATGTCCCATTATTTCTAATGTAGGCCATACAAGTATGCATAGATAAGAGAAGTATGCCAGGATTTACACCAGGATTATGGAAATCTTTGTCATACTGTATATGTGTTCCCATTTCAGTTGATACATAAAATAGTAAAATCTGAGACTTAGCTTTAATTTATTTTAGATCTGTTAGGATCTACGGTGAATCTATAAAGGTTATAATGATATCATCTCCATATGAGCAATGTGTCCCTACCTTAATCCCCTGTATTTCACTATTTTGTCTTATGGTGTGCGTCAATGGCTGTTTTAAAGATTAAGCAATTTAAAACTGTCCCCATAAATCTTTATTCACATGACCCACACTGCAGACTCTAACTGAAGGACACATGTAAATGGCCAATATAGAACCAGAGAACCCAAATTCCATTATCGTGGCCTTCATTTACGCCCAAAGGATCAGTAAAATGCTTTTTCTGCATCTAGCCACGGGAACAAATGGGGCGACACCTCTTAAGTGTGTCCGCTGAATAAGAATAATTAGAGGCTGAGTCATGTCTCTTGTTTGTCCTGTAGGCATAAAATCCACATGGTCAACGTCAACCAAGAATGACATATTCTTCTTATGCATCGTGGCAACACGTATGCCATAAATCTTTAAACCATTGTTAAGTATTGAATTAAGTGGATTTTTTCCCTTCTTTTGGAACCGCAATAATTGTTACTTCCAGCATTCCCTTGGGTAAGATGATACAGACTTTATTAAATATCTGTTTAATATCATCATACACTGAGTGATATTCATGCAGAAACTTATGTAGGACTTCACCATCCATAAAATCTTTTACTCCTAGTGGCTTATCAGATATAGTTGGAAGCTTTAGGCAAAAAAAACATGCTCCATTTTATTTAAGGTGAGCCCTGACTGCTTTAATAAATTATACAGTTGACTATAATATTGCACAAAACAATAACTAATATACCACAATCATATATCTGTTTTCTAGCTCTTGATTTTGCTCCCTATTTTCCTTGCCTATTTGTTCCAGTCTAGTTATTTTTATATTTTTCCAGTACAGACCTTTCCAATACTTGAGAATGTTTCTGGATATTTAACCCTTTGACATAACTGAATGCTACTCACAGTGCAAGCCCTAGGCGGCAAGTCCGCAACTGGTCGACATTCCCTATCCTACTGGACAATACACAAAAAAAACACAAAAGCAGAGTCGTACTGGAATGAGTCGGAACCAGGAGGACAATACAATATTAAATCTAGAGACAGAGGGTAGTCACAGAGCTAAGCCAAGATCAGAACCAGACAGAAGGCACAGCACCAAAAACACAAGGCCAAGAGTGGTCAAAAGCAAACCGAGGTCAATAATATGAGCAATCCAAATGCACAGACAGAACTGGAACCAGGAGCACAGCTAATGAGTCACGGACTATCAATGGGACTAGTATAAGCCCAGGAAGGTGTTTAAATACAGCACTGAGTCACAGGATCAGAACCTAATAGGTCATGGCTCAGCACTCCATTAGTTAGAACACTAGCACACAGGATAGAGCAGCTAACCAATCAGCCCACTGCTAGTCTCCTCCAGGACATGCCTGCTGTGGGAAGAAAGAGCATTGCATCCTGTTGCATTGCAAACGTCAGATGTCGGCCAGAAAAAAAAAAAAGACGTCGCATGCAATGGTTTTTGTTTGGCCGAAACCAGCATTTATGCCACAAATTGGCCAGATCACCTCCAGACCTCATTGCAGTCAATGGGGATCCAGCAGTGAAGTAGAGGAACTGGCAACGCTGGATCCTGCAAGATCTGGAAGGCTGCTCTGTGCCAGAACGAAGATGTGAACAAGGCCTAAATTGGATTTTTTTTTTTAGTAAACACTTATTTGACTTTTAACTATAGATTTAAATGGGTATCCTGTTGTATCAAGTCTCTATCCACAGGATAAATGATAACTATTAGATTGGTGGGGGTCCCAGCAGTGGGGCTCATTCATCATGAGAACAGTGACCCTGTACCTAGGGGCGTCCCTAAAATGAATGGCGTGGCAGGTCGAGCATGCTCAAGCAGTCCCATAGAGATGAATGGTTCAACCTTCTGCTCCAATAATTTCTGGGGTCAAACAGGCTATGGGGGTCCTGTTCTGCCAGCAATCAGACCTCCACAATCTGATAGATATCATTATCCTATGGATAGTGGATAACTTGTTACAACCGGAATATGACAGGATATGTTATCACTATCAGATCAATCTGTGTTGCAGGAGCGGTGCGGCAGCAGCCAGGCACAGTCACTACCCAGGGGATGGAGCTGATCAGTTCTGGTGCCGGTAGGCTACTTTCACATCTGCGGCAGTCATTCTAGTAGGCGGTTCTGGCAGAGAACAGCCTGTCGAAATTCTCTGGATCCAACACTGCTGGAACCAACCGCAATGCCCGCTAGCCCGATTAAGTCTGGCCGATTCTCAACATTTTTGCCAGATCTCCGTGATGCAGATGTCAAAGTATCCATAATGAATTCTTTATCACACCAGTACATATACAACTGAAAATCCAGATCCAATGTGGAGATCCAATAATACATTTTAACGGATTGCGAATATGTTCCTGAAAAAGGATTAGAATTGTTCACAACAGAATGTCAGTGTTCTTGATCTCATTATTAAGAGTCATACAATTATTAAATCTTCCAGGTAAACTATGCCCAAATTGTAAAGGCTCACTGAAACTAGTGTCGTGCCGTGGCCATGGTGGATTTCCAGTTACCAACTTCTGGAGACATGAAGGACCATTCATATACTTTCAGGTGAGTGAAAACCAAATTTTGATGTGGATTGAAACTGTAAAATGCTATTATTTCTGTTTTACATTGAACTGAAGGTAATGCACCATAAACATATTATAGTAAAAATGATTTAGTATAATGCTCACCGCTTACAGTGTAGAGATGGCAGCAATACAGGGCACTATAATATATATACACAGTATACGAATATAAAGAACACAAACTTGGCACAATTTTACAAATATCGGGGGAGATTTATCAAACCGGTGTAAAAGTAGAACTGGTTTAGTTGCCCATAGCAGCCAATCAGATTCCATCTTTCATTTTCCAAAGGAGCAGTGAAAAGTGAAAGATTTGATAAATATCCCCCATCATGTTGCATTTTAACCTAGTAAGTCTTTTTTTTTTTACATTGTTTACTCTATACAGGAAAGTTGTTAACTGATACTAGTATATATGTGTTTTATTTTTCTTAAGACAAAAGGTGTTCATGACCATCCAAAACCAGAAACCAAACTAGAGTCAGATGGCAGAAAGCCTGCACACAAGAAGCGCACATCTATTGTATCTACAGCCTCAGAGCTTAAAAGAAACAAGAGTATAACGGTATGTTATTGTCTGAGGGTTGTTATCCAGGGCATGTGTGAGTGTATTTAGCTCAGAGCAGAGGGATGGAGCTATGAAGCGGCTCAATGCAGAGAGCAGATCATAGTTAAAAGGGTTTAACATACCCTTAATTTCACCCAGGCAGCCCGCCTGATGTTAGCATCGGAGCATCTGATGCTCCGATGCGCTACCTTGCCCTGCGCTGGATCGCACAGGACAAGGGCACTTTTGTTGACAAATACACACTGCCGGGCGGAAGCTAATGGGCCGGCTTTATCGCTGCCCTAGCAGTTTTACTGGCTAGGGGAGCGCTAAAGTCCGGCCATCAGCGCCGGTGACGTCACTGGGCTCACTGCTGGGCGGAAGCCTCCGCCTGGCAGAGCCCGGTTCGTCACCGGAACTGGGCAAAATGCCTTTGCCCTGTGATAATTAGCGCAGGGCAAAGGAGGGCATTAGAGCATAGGATGCTCCGATGCTAACATCAGGCAGGCTGCCTGGGTGAAATTAAGGGTATGTCCGGGTTCAGCTCTGAACACGGACAACCCCTTTAAGCTCTGCCCTGGGCACTTGGGAAAACAGAATTTGACAAATTAAAACTTATATTTTTATCCCACGATTAAAGAAGAACTCCCGACAAAAATTTTATTCCATGTCCTGCTAGAAATGTACATGATATAATCTGTAGTGAATGTCATTTTCTTACCAGTGTCTGAATTTTTGACTTCTATCATCCTGAAGTGTCTTATCGGTGTCATGTGACCAGCAATTAGACCCACCAACTCACACATAGACTTATGTGTGGACAGGAAGTCTAATTCTCTATGTATTCCTATGAGACTGAAAGTGAGGCTCCCATAGGAATGCATAGAGCAGTTACTGGCTTTCTGTCCTGGGTCAGTTGGAGGTCAGGGAGTTGGTCACATGACCCAGCTACAATAAGAAGAGAGGTTTTTACTCACAGAAACAGTCACTGATAAGAAGATTACATTCACTACAGATTATATTATGAACCTTTCTAACAGGTCAGAGAATAAAAACATTTGCGGGAGTTCTTCTTTATATCATAGTACATGACAAACTGTTTCTAATAAAGCTAGAACCAGCCCTGTACCTCACATGGATCCAGAGATCTCCACATTCATTGCTCTGCTAGATTTATATCAAGCTGGCAGCTCAAGGTGAATGTCTTTTCTGCTGCAGCTAAGGGGGCGTGTCTCAGCTCTCCCTATCACTGCTCAGGAGGCAGTTGAAGGATAAAACTGAGCATGTGCGGCCTTCTCAGTGAGCAGGACAAAGAAATAAGAAAAATAACAAACAGCAGGTGGTGCTATATAGATACATTTTATTGAATAGCTCGGTGGCTATGCTAAATTTTTAATTACATGCAATTATAAAAGTATTCAGATCCAGGTGCTGTTTTAAGAACTGTAGAATATCTTTTTTTGGGACAATCCCTTTAAATACATATTCTATTTTTCAAGCCAGCATTTGGATCTGAATACTTTTGTTAATGCACATAATTAAACATTTTATATAGTCAGTAAGCTATTCAATAAAATGTATCTCTATAGCACCTCCTGCTGTTCTTTATCTTATTTTTTATCCGTCTCAATGAGTTGGTTGAATGTGCTCAGTTTAAAACTGCCACCAGCCATATGTTCTGTTAGAAGCTGTGACAGGGAGAGAGATGTAGCAGAAAGAACACACTCCCTGAACAATTGGAGCAATGAATAGGGAGATCTGTGGATCCATGTGAGGTACAGGGCTGGTTCTAGCTTTGTTACAAAGATATCGTCATGTACTATATGATGTCTGATTTTCATTTTTACATAGCATAACCTCTTTAATATTCTCACCACTACTGATGATAAAAGCTCTACAAAAGATATGTTAGTACTGCTCACACCATCTCTTAGCTAGTACTGTCAGCAGTTTATCATGCTAATGGACTCACGTTAAAGGATGCAGAAGCATAACTTAAAGGGCATCTGTCAGCAGATTTGTACCTATGACACTGGCTGACCTGTTACATGTGCACTTGGCAGCTGAAGACATCTCTGTTGGTCCCATGTTCATATGTGTCCGCATTGCTGAGAAAAATGATGTTTTAATGTATGCAAATAAGCCTCTAGTCGCAACAGGCTCTGTTCTCTCTGCAATGGCAATGCCCATTGCTCCTAGAGGCTCATATATGAGGTCCAGGTGTCCATTTTTTACATCTTCTCATCAATATACCCCGTCAACACTCAAAGTGTCATAGACCCAGAAAAAGGTTCAGGGTGTAATTTATCAATATATATAGCCAGATGGTCAGAGGCCATAAAAATCCTATTAAAACCATAGTTTTGCCGATCAATGTTTTTTTGTATTATTGTCACAGATCTGTATTATATAGATATTAATGACAGATAACAGCTAACTTGGGTATAAATCATATGGCACGTTATGTAGCAAAGTCTTGTTACTATCAAGAGAAACTTAGTGAATAATTATTCGATAGCAATAATATATACAGTTTCTGAATGATTGGCAACACTATTGCTTCATACTCATAGATAATATTATAAGCTGGCGGTAGGTTTACTGTTGGTTTAGCAGCCCTTATATTATTGTTGAATCCATAGATTGTGAGAATTTACAAAGAAAGGGAGAAAATATCAAAATAAAACCACACCACATATAATTGTGGTAATAATTCTAGATGCCTTTAATATCTATATAATATAGATCTGTGACAATCATACAAAAAACATTGATCGGCAAAACTGTGGTTTTAATAACACATTTTGGGTGCTATAATTTTTCATTTTATTTATAATATTAAAATAAAAGTTAAGTCTTAATGATAGACCAAAAATAGAGTTTCTATGGCCTCTGGCCATCTGGTTATATATATCAACTCTTAAAGGGAACCTGTCATCTCCGAAACACCCCCTGAACTAGAGTAAGTGTTGTATAGTATAAGTGATGCTGAATCCGAATATGTAAGCTTTATCTTCATACTCCCTTCCATTCTGACGCTGTGCTCCCACAAACCTGCAGTAAAATGCACTCAGTGGACTCCGGTGCTCACTCATATAATGGAGAGGACTCAAAGAAGAGTCCAGTGAGTGCATTTTACTGCTGGTTTGTGGGAGCACAGCGTCAGAAGTGAAGTGAGTATGAAGATAAAACTTACATATTCGGATTCAGCATCACTTACACTATACACCGCTTACTCTAGTTCAGGGGGGGGGTTCCGAGATGACAGGTTCCCTTTAAAGTGCAGCGATCGGTGAGGAGCCGGAGCGCTGGATGGAAGTGGTAGTAGCTTAGTCTGTTACAGTCAATCAAAGTGGCTTTCCTCGCGTCGTTGCTCCCTAGGTAGAAAAATAAAAAGAATAGCAATTTAAACTACTTATCTGCAGTATTAATAATGTATTATTGCAGATAATAATCCAAGACCACAGTGACAGACTCCCTTTAAAATCTCTATTATAACACAGGGTTTTTCTTTTACTTTCCACTGGCTAAATATGCATTTCTTGAATTACAAACATTTTCCTTAGGACATTTAAAAGCCATGGCAACTTGCTAAACAACATTTTTGAATCAAACTGCGCTATCAGTTATTTCAGTCATTCTCTTTTCTATTACTCATACAGACGTTGGGGATAATTAATCATTTTAGGTTGTTTTTATGTCAGGTTTAAGTCTGTCTTTGCTTTGTGTGCCTGCACCAAATTTATTTATTCTCACTTTTCGCTCTTAAACATAGGCTACTGTGAAAAGTGGCAAGGATCCAGAAATGTTGCCATGACTTGCAACTTTTTTTAGACCACAAAACTGACATCTGATTTGATAAATGACCCCCTTTATTTCAAATTTATATTTGTATGTGTCTGTAGGAGATGACTTATGTGTCTCTAAAAAATTGAGACACATAAGTCTCTAAAAAATTGAAGTTCCATAGTGGGACAAAAATAAAGAGTAAAAAAAAATATATATAAAAAAGTTTTTTATAAAAAAATAAAAGGTTTCAAGGATAAAAAACCCTCCTTTCCCTCATCAAGCCATTTACTATTGTAAAAATAGAATAAAAAAAATAAAAAAAAATAGACATAATAGGTATAACAATCCGCTCCATAAAAAATGGAATTTAAATTTCTATGTACCCTAAAATGGTACCAATAAAAACGTCACCTGGTCCTGCAAAAAAGAATCCTCACATAAGATCATTGCTAGAAAAATAAAAAGATATGGCTCTTAGAAGAATGGCAACACAAAAAAATGATTTATTTATTTTATTTTTTTTAAATGCTGTTATTATGTAAAGCTGAAAAATAGACATATTTGGTGTTGCGGCATTCCTAACAACCTGCTCTGTAAAAATATGACATGTTCTACCTGGTCAGGCGAACACCAAAAAAGAATTAAATAAAACTTTACCATTTCTTGGTAAAAAAAAAAAAAAAAGGCCTCCCAAAAAACATTATCGAGCAATCAAAAAATCTTGTGCAATCCCAAATTGTACCAATGAAAGCATCAACTTATACCAAAAAAAACAAGCCCTCACACAAGACTATTGCCAGAAAAATATAAAAAAAATGGCAGCCAAATATAGACACAAAAACATGATTTTTTTTTCCAAAAATGCTTTATTTGTGTAAAAGTAGAAAAGTTTTAAAAAAAGCTATATAAAATTGGAATCTCTGTAACATAGTAACAGTTTATAAGGCCAAAACAAAGACATCTGTCCATCCAGTTCGGCCTGTTTTCCTACAAGTTGATCCAGAGGAAGGCAAAAAACCCCTGTGAGGTAGAAGCCAATTTTTCCCAATTTAGGGGAAAAAAATCCTTCCCAACTCCAATCAGGCAATCAGAATTACTCTCTGGATCAACGACCCCTCTCTAGTAACTATAACCTGTAATATTATTACACTCCAGAAATACATCCAGGCCCCTCGAACTCTTTTAGTGAAATCACCATCACCACCTCCTCAGGCAGAGAGTTCCATAGTTTCACTGCTCTTACTGTAAAGAATCCTCTTCTATGTTTGTGTACAAACCTTCTTTCCTCCAGGCGCAGAGGATGTCCCCTCGTCACAGTCAGAGTCCTGGGGATAAATAGATGATGGGAGAGATCTCTGTACTGACCCCTGATACATATTCATTAGATCTCCCCTCAGTAGTCTTTTTTCTAAAGTGAATTACCCTAATTTTGATAATCTTTCTGGGTACTGTAGTCCACCCATTCCAGTTATTACTTTAGTTGCCCTCCTCTGAACCCTCTCCAGCTCTGCTATGTCTGCCTTGTTCACAGGAGCCCAGAACTGTACACAGTACTCCATGTGTGGTCTGACTAGTGATTTGTAAAGTGGCAGGACTATGTTCTCATCACGGGCATCTATGCCTCTTTTGATGCAACCCATTATCTTATTGGTCTTGGCAGCAGCTGTCTGACACTGGTTTCTACAGCTTAGTTTGCTGTTCACAAAAATTCCAAGGTCCTTTTCCCATGTCAGAGTTACCCAATGTTTTACCATTTTACGTATAAAATGATACTTTAGCCCCTGAGTTTTTTATTTTCACAAGAGAAATGGCACGCCAAAATTTGTTATGCATTTTCTCCTGAATACAGCAAAACCCTATAGGTAGTTGTAAACTTCTTTTTGGCCATACCGCAGGACTCAGAAGAGAAAGAGCACCACGTGATTTGAGGCCTAGTTTGGTGACTTACACAGCACTGGCTGACAACAGATCTCAGGTTAAATAAAAATGGAATACCCTACAAGTGAACCCATTTTGTAAAACATGCCACTACCAAGGGGTGTAATGAGCATTTATACCCCACAGGTGTTTTGCAAAAATGAATTCACAACATATGGTGCAAAGTGAAAACTGCAATTTTTACACAGATATGCTGTCTCCAATAGGTTGTGTCCAGCATGTGCCAGTGTGAAACGTAAGCCCTTATATTATTATGCTGGGCTTATTGATTTTAAAAGCACCCTACATGGGGTCCTAACTAGAGATGAGCGAACCTGCTCGTAACGAGCGGTTCAATGCTCGGATCCCCTGCGCTCCCCTGCCCGCAGCCATCCGGATCCGTCCTTACCCGACTGTAAGTCAATGGGGACGGATCCGTTTGGTGTCACACACTGGTATGTGACACAGTTATTGCTCTGTCTTGTCTTAATTATGCATCTACCTATGCATGTCTTGATGTTGACATCCTCTAAATGCTGTGCCTGTTTCTCAGTCGTTCATTTGTAATCTTGCCTTCAGAGGGAGCCCTGTGCTCTGAAAGCTTGCAATATGCATGTTTCTGTCAAATAAAAGGTATCACCCCTATAATACTTTTGTACTGATTAACACAAAACTGTTCTACACCTCATGCTGGTTCATATATTCATAATCACGACTGTAAATCTTCTAGCACGGTAAAATTTCCGATCATAAGATTGTAAAATCACATATTTTACTGTACATATAATCATTCACTTCTGTTCATGAGAAACCACGGTTGCAACACATTAAAAATCTGCTGAGCCACGTGCCCGCATTTTTGTTACAAGCAATGTGTGAAAAGAAGGTATTGTAGAAAATACCCATTAGGCAGGCCCGGACTGGGACTGACATTCAGCCCTGGCATTTTAAAACAGAAGGGCCCACTTACTGTGTGGTGAATGTGAAACATGTTTGGACAACCAACCACCCCTCCCAATCCAACTCCCCCCTCTGCCCTAGCACTACCAAACATACAGGAGTATACAGCACTACGTTCATTCAGTGATGTCTCCTCTAATGTAGATGTTCTCTTTCCTTATCTTCTCCATTGGGAGCAACCAACCATAATGATATCTTTCATTCACATCTCATCTCCGCAAAGCTTGCCACACAGACATCTTAGTTTTCTCAGTTTTCTATTATCTTCTCCTGCTGGTGTCCCAAAAGTGTGATCCTGCTGCATCAACCAGTACTGTGCCCACTGTACTCCTCCATGCCCCCAAATATTATTCTGAAGAAATAACAGTGTCACACCAATAGTCCCCCCCACATACTAAACGTGCTCCGAAAAGTCCCACCAATTATAATTTTCTCCCAGATTTCCCTCATTAATAATAGGACCCCTACAATGATAATTCTCCCTGAGAGTGCCTCCATTAGTAGAATTGCCCTCCATATTGTGCCCAATAATAATGCCCCATAGTGCCCTTAGTTGTAATATAGCTGCTTAAAGTACCCCAGTAGTAATAATGCCCTCTATAAGGCCCCTTGTAGAGCCTCCAGTAGTAATATGTCCTCTATAGAGCTCCCAGTAATTATTTGCTGTGCAGTGTGCCAGTAGTTATAATGCCGCTCTGTATTGCCCCCAAACAATATTCATGCTTCGGCCTACAAAGCAGGCTATGTGCCATTTCCAGCCTGTAGCCTGAATTGCCCACATTCCTGCGCAGGCAGTGGTGATGAAATTATGGCGCTGCCTTTATCCTGGGTCGATGTCATCATTGTGACCTCCTTGGTTGCCTCACAGGCTTGAGACCTAGGAGCCTATAAGGGTGAAAGGCAGGGTTGGCTCCTGCGCCCCGCCCACTATTCAATTGTACCGCCGCTCTGAGGAAGGCGATAGGGTTGTGTAACAGCCACTACTTTCAGGCATCCCAAACACTAAATGTTTTGTTTGCCAGCTGTTCAGACTGGATGGATATCAATAGATAAGAGCTCTCCTCATCTAGTCACTGTATGTATTTGAATATCTAGTTGAGCACACAAATATTATTTTCAGTGAATTGGTATAATTGAATGAACTTTTTTTTTTTTTCAGGACTCTCTCTCAGGGGCAATAAGCCATGAAAACCTACCAGGCACAGGTCTAAGTCAGCACAGCTGCCCTCCCATCCTTCACGTAAATGATATGGAAATGGATAAACACATGCTAAAAAACTATGTTACGGAAAAGTTAAATGATTTGGAGCGGAGCAAAAATCTTCGAAATGGCAGTTTCAACGAGAGTGAAGAGTACAATGACGGAGATTGGCTTGCTTCTATGGATTTTGACCTACAAAGTGATGAAGACCAGCAGGCAGGAAACACAAATTATGATGTAAAAAGTCCAGATTTCGACTACATGGAATCACTTGAAAATCTCTCCTGGTTAATGACACCTGTTCATAACTACCAGTACCCAAATACAGAGCCTTCATTAGTTTTTGATTCTGATTGTGTTGTCAACATGAATTTAAGTGTAGATGATGATTTACCCCCTTTCTACAACTACAACCAAGAGGAGTCCTACCTGTACAAATACTGTAGTTCTCAACTATCTCCACCTTTATAGAGCTGAAATTATGAAGGTGCTTCATATTAAGAAAAGAAAATCATAGACTGTTATATGGAAACCAATGCAAAAGTTATTAAAGGGAATCTATAACCAGCGACATCCCTATCCAGTTGTTTGCATAGACACATAACTGTGGGTCACCTGATTAACTCCTCCAGTACCGGGCCATTTTCCCTTTCTTCATTTTTGTTTTTTACTCGCTGCATTCCCAGAGCCATAACTTTTTTATTTTTCCATTCACATAGCGATTTGAGGGCCAAGTTGTACTTTCTAATGGCACAATTCACAGTTGCACTTATTCTGCCACAGTTTCATAGGTTTTGTTTCTATAGCATTTCCTATGCGGTAAAACTGACCTGTTACTTTCATTCTCCAGGTCAGTACGATTACATTGATACCACATATGTATCATTTTTTTCTTGTGTTTCAATACTGGAAAAAAAAAAAAAAACTTTGGGAAAAAAAACAATTTTTTCTTTGTATCGCCATATTAAGACCCCCATAATTATTATTTTTTTTTTTTTTTTTTAGGTGTACAGAGCTGTTTGAGGGCTCATTTTTGTGCGACGATCTATAGTTTTTATTGATACCGTTCTGGCTATGTGCGGCAGCCTCAAATAATTCAGGACTAAGGCTGCTGCACACGCCATTCGACTTCCCTAATCACGGCCAGCGGGAGTCGGTGCGCGGCCGGGAACATGTGCTCTCGGTTTTTGAGCTCCCAGATGCCGTGGTCACATTTGACTACGGCATCTGACGAGTTAAATGTGTGTGATCTACGTTATCGTTGATTCCATATATCAGCCGTGTGTGCCTGTTTAAAACCCACTGCACTCGCAAGCAGGCGCCATATGTAAATACCCGACCGCTTTATGTTAGGCAGACGGGAAGAGGTTAAAAAGCGTTTTTTCTTTTGTTGCCCTGAGGTTCTGTTCCTGACTGATACTATTTCTTAATATGCAAATTAGGCCTTTGGTGTAATGAGGCATCACTATTGCTCTCGTTGCACCTAAGCCCCGCTTCTTTCCGTTGCCAGACCCTCCCTCGCTGCTTTGCCACTGCCAGGCCCTGTTAATCAAAGCAGTCAGGGAGGGAATGGTCACAGAAAGGAGTGGAACTTGGGAGCCTAATTTGCATATTAGTATCATATCTCAGGAACAGAGCCCCCAATCAACAAAATTAAAACAGCGTTTTAATTCAGGTGACCCACAGCTATGTGTCCATGCAAACAGTTTGATAGGGAGGTCGTGGACTACAGATTTCCTTTAAAGGGGTTATCCCACGAATAATGTAAAAAATGAAAATCAGACATCATATAGAACATGACAACCTCTTTTTAACAAAGCTAGAACCAGTCCTGTACCTCACATGGATCCAGAGATCTCCCCATCCATTTCTGGGCTAGATTTATATCAAGCTAACAGCTCAGGGGAGTGTCTCCTCTGCTGCAGCTCAGGGGGCGTGTCCATGGTCTCCCTATCACAGCTCAGGAGACAGTTAAAAGTTGAAACTGAGCATGTGCGGCCTTCTCAGTGAATAGGTCAAAGAAATAAGAAATTAAGTGGTCCTATACAGATACATTTTACTGAATAACTCAGTAGCTGTACAAAATTTTTAATGACATGCAATTACAAAAGTATTCAGATCCAGGTGCTGGTTTGAAAACTGTAGAATATTTTTCGTGGGACAACCCCTTTAAGACAAATTTGTGGTTATAGACAATGTAAACAATGGATCTAGACCATTTTATGCTGGGACCTTTATCTGTGCACAAAAATAGTATAAATGTAAGTATAACGACATATAAATACTGCTGGTCATATAAAGTACATTTATATTGCACATTTACTTTACACTTTTATAATTTCATGCAACAATGAAGTTAAAATTCAATAAATGTATATAAACATAACCAAAGTTGACGAAAATGTTCTGAACTTCCAATCAAGCAAAGGTAGTCAACCACAGCCAGAGCATACAGAGGCTATGATTATGGTGCAGTTGTCTGCTGACATATCAAGTGCATATAGGGTAATCGTGTTCCCTCCATAGACATCTTTTCATTAGACTGAATACATTTAAATTTATAGTTATCCAGGAAAAATAGGATTTTTTTTTGTGCTTACTTTGTTCATTGGAGAACACAGAAGAAAACCATGGGTATAGCTGTTGACACTAGAAGGTGACATTAAGTTGAAATGCGTTAGTGCCTACTTTCAGCTATACCCCTCCTGCAGACACTGAGCTAATCATTTTGTACGAGTGCAGTAGGAGCAGCCAGAAGAAGGCAACAGAACATAATAGTGAGAAGAGAGCTGGAGATGGGTCATAACCAAGAACAGGAGGGAACCATCAAGAAGAACCAGCAATGTACCTACTGGGTGGGAGCTGTGTCCCTCAATTAACTCAGCGAGCACAAAAAAAATCCTATGTTCTCTCTCGTATCATTGGGAGACACAGAAGACCATAGGACATTCAAGAGCAGTACCATGGGAAGGGAACAAAAGACCAGAATTAAAGTAAAGCTGGCCATAAGGTCCCGCACGGAAATGCAGGGGAAGGATGCATAGGAAACCCTGACTAGGACAGGAAGAGCATGTAACAGGAAGGCCAACCAGAGAGAGAGCATGAGCATAGAATACGCAGTGTCTTACACTGGGCAGAAAAGAGGAAAGCCCAGTTAAAGAAGCTTGAGAGACTTCAGAAGACGTGGATAGCAGCACAGAATATTCACAAGAAGGATAAGCATTTCTGATGACTGAAAATGGTGTCCAGAAGATACATCTGGATATCGAGTGCCACAAAACCGCTGTTGAAGTCTGGACTGCAAATCAAGGTTGTCTTGTGTGACAATGGGCCTTGTGAAAAACCGAGGAAGGTCTATCCAACCGAAATGGCTCTGTAGAATCTGTGTATAAGACCCGCCAAACTTAGGTACAGGTGGACCTAGACAAAACTTTACCAAATATGTAAGTAATAAAACCACTATTCAACCCCCAGTGCAACCACCGTTATCATATACAATATATAACTACAGCATGTGGTTGCCGCTGGCAACAGACAGATAACACTGTACAGACTCACAGTATTACTACAAACTAACAAATGTCTACTTTGTAGACAAAAAATGAGTAAACCTGTACATAAGCATATCACAAAAAATCTTTATTGAAGTATCAAATATATAATAAAATCTATGCATAAAAAGAGAATACAGAGCAATGATAGAAAAAGCGCCATCCCTGAGTCACTGAACAACAAAGTAAATGACAATGTAATGTCCTGGTATATACCCTAAAAAATGACATGCCATACAAAAAGGTCTTCACAAATGCGAATAAGCCCCATCAGCCATATATTCACCATAACATCAACTGACAACAAGTAAAGTCGTAAAATGATTACAAAGACCAGATGACTCATACCTATGTTCTTGTGATACGGGACCCAGGGATGGCGCTACCCCGACGCGCGTTTCGGAGTGCCTTCATCCAGAGGGTGTAAGTACCAGGAAGGGATATTTCAACATAGGAAAAACTTGGTAATCTGGAAGGAATCAACTGGGCAAATGGCAGTGGACCAGTCCTGGAGTGACCTCCCAGTTAGACTATGAAATATGTGCGGGCCGATACGTAACAGAAAAATGGAGAGTAGCAACTCCCTTGTGAAAGATCCAGCATGAGAAGGGGATAAAATGATGGAACATAGTCACTCATCAAAGCAAAGATATGGTAAGTGACAGCCAAGGGAGATGAAAAGCCACAGTGGGAAAATCAGTTGTACCGACCTAAAACCATAAGCAAATGGGGAGTCGTCTAGTAGGAAAAACAGTGCCCTTGGGGATCAATAACATACCAGTCTTACAGCTGAGAGACACACCTACCCCAGTCACTGGACTAATGGAAGACTGCGAGTGATGCTGGACCCAGGAAAATATTGTGACTGGTGCTAGACAGGCTAAGGGAACAGGGCAGAGACAGAGTAGCGGCACTGTGAAAAGATAACAACCTAGAACACGTGAGATACCAGAGATTACATACGCTCACCAAGAATATCTAGAGATGTCACCATGAGTACACTCATAGAAGCATATCCAAAGATAAAAGCCACAGCATACACTTCTGCTGAAAAATAAAAGCTCCCTGAGGAAAATGGCAGTGTGGTTTGCAGACACACTAAGAGCCGCAGAGGCTTGTTGTTGGTACTCTAACAAGAGAGGAGAGACGCTGCCTGATACTCCACAGAAAAACAGTAGGCTGAACAAAAAATACCTTGGTGATAGGTAGAAGTGATGCCAAAGCCAGAAACATTGGAGGTGTATAGACTCATCAGAAACTATCTACTGCCATAGTGTAAGAATTCTGCCTGAAGGGGAGAATATGGTTATCAGAGGAACGCACAAAGTGGTCAGAGATGGTATAAATACTCCTCCAGAAGGGGAATGTGATGTCGATGCCTAACACCACAAAATTACCAGGAAAAAAAAAAAAACTGGTCACATAGCGCAGGCACTCCAGAGCAGTAATACGCAAACCCAATGAATACGGATATTGGTCAAGTAGACAGAAAGAGTTTCTGGTGGGAGGGCCACTACTCGCCTTGTAGAAGGAGAAAAGTAGAGAGGGAGTTGTGTCTCAGCAACGAATCAGCTATTAGCAGTGACTACAAGCGACGGGACAACCACTCCATCCGGTGACGGGAGTAACATAGTCAACTCACAGCATGTGCACAGAATCAGTAGGTCCGCTACAGAAGGACATGTCAGAGCCATTACTCAATCTCCTAAAAGAGGCAATGCTGATTCGGTCACAGCATCAACTGTTAGCACCAATGTCCCTCTTGTGACGGGAACAATGCAGTAGACAAGTGCCATAGAAACTAATAGGTTATGTCAGCCGAAGAACCCCGTATCAGTGTGCACCATAAGTGAGTAGACTAATCAGCTATAGCATCCCATGCTACTGCAAATACCTGGTCTGTAGATGGAAGTAAAGCAGATAAGCAATGCTATCACAAATGGGTGGACTTGTCAGCTACTGCACCAAGTGGCGACATAAATACAACACCTGTTGAAGCTACAGTAGTATCCATTGGTGGCGTAAATTGAGCAAGAGATCCAACTGAGAAGGAATGTAGATACGATTACCACACCTAGTACTAGCGTGAAGGCAATGCAGCTGCCATCACCGCTTGCAGGGCGAACGTAATTACTCCACCTGAGAAGGTGGCTGAAGCCAAGGTACCTATGGCTAATGTAATTACTCCATCTAAGAAAGGAGCCATACAGTAGTAGACACGGTATCTAGAGCTAGTGCAATACTGCACTTGATAAGGAGGCCATACAGTAGTAGCCATGGTATTTAGGGCTAGCTTAATACTCCACCAGAGGAGGAGTGGATACAGTATTCAGAGTCAGTGTAATACTCAACCTGCTGATCAGGTGAATGTGGTAGTAATCACAGTATTCTGTTCTACTGCAGATGCTCCTATTGAAGGTGCCAATGACAATGACTAAGGCCACTTTCAGAAAAGTTGTGTTGTGGGGTAACACCCTGGGAAGAGAGATGCCGCCGTCAACAACACGTAAAAGGTCTATCTGATGAAGGGGATAATGCAGTAGTAGCTCCTGAAGGAGGGGAATGAATGGGCGGGGGGCTGGTAGTAGTAGAAACGGAGGGTGGGAAAAACAGCTTAAAGGGGTATTCCGTTTATCATAAATATAACTTATGTTTTAGACTAATTCATTGTCAGTAATTGCCTAATAAAATGTAAATTTAACATATATGCCGTTCAGTAGTTATAAAAGTAGTTTTCTTCCTCTGCTACCCACTGTGTTTCCTCATAAATTACCATGGCACCGACCTGTAGTTCTGAGCTTGCTCAGTGTGTTGCTATCAATTCTCTAGCTAAATGTCTTGTGACACAAAGGGCGTGTCAGTGTGCTGGTGATTACTGAGTACAGGGGGCATGACCTGACTGTATATCTAGCAGCCAATCAATAAACAGCAACACTCCCAGCAGGAAAGCTAGGGATTGTGGGTATTGTAGTCTTTGATGTTTTGTGAGGGAACATCAGTTAAGATCATGATACTCTCAGTGTGTTTCAGGCTCACACAGGAGTAAGACAAATGGATTGTTAGGTAAATTGAAACTCTGGTTACATTTACAGGTATGGGTTCTCGTTGGGTCACAGCTTGCAGCCTTATTGCAGTTTTTAAAAAATTAAGTCACTGGGACGGGCGTACCCGATATCTGGAAGCTAGATACAGTAGTTGTCCCAGAAGGGGATCCGACTGCCAGGAAATGGCACCAGTGGGCCGTGGAGGGAGAGAAGTGGAAGGACCGCAAACTCTAAGTGAAATAAAGAAGAGGAAACCCAGGCCAGAAGGGAATTGAGGAGGATGGGACGAGTGAAATGCGGTGGTGGAGTAGAGTGAGTGGAGATAGTGGAGAGGATAGAGGTGGTTATACTCATCCCAGGGCCACCATACTTACCCCATCTTCATTCTCTTCGATTCACCCCTTCCCTCAGGGTACCAGCAGGGTCACTTCTTTAGCCACTAGTACTAAGGTGATAGGAGGCTGGAGTGAAGAGGGGACTGCAGAGATGCAGGTGACCCCAAGGCTGGTGGGATGCAGGGGAGCTTGGCTGCACTAGGCCACTTTATCTTCTTGGAGGATGTTGGGACAGTGAGGGGAACCAACACCAGCCTTCATCCTCAAGTAAACAGAGAAGGCGTCTCGGTTTCTCACACCTAAAAAGGAAAACGGCAAAATAACAAACCTAAGTAATAAAAGAAAATGGCACAAGGTGCCCTGCAAAGTAGAGATGTCTGCCTCCTACGTACACTAAACTTAAAATGATTAGCTCCGTGTCTTCAGGAGGGGTATAGTTGAGAGGAGCAGCTAACACTTTTTGGCTCAGTGTTGCCTCCTAGTGGCAGCAGCTATACTCATGGTCCTTTGTGTCCCTAATGATGGGAGGGAAAAAGATATTTACGATTTATCCTCGGGATAGGTCATCGGTATCAGATATGCGGGATGCAACACCTGGGACCCCCACCGATCAGCTGTTAGAAGAGGCCTTGAGTGCGGCAGCCTCTTTCTAGGCCAGTGACATAACTGTACATCGGTCACATGGTCTAGTTGCAGCTCAGGCCCGTTCAAGTCAATGCGGTTGAGCTGCAATACCAAGCATTGCCACTTTACGATGTACAGTACTGTCCTTGGAAAGCTGCCAGGATTCTGCATCTTTCACCAGAGCTCTCCAGGATAACCCCTTTAATAGTTTGGATCTTTTTCCATAACTAAGGTCCTTTAAACCCTTATCAGTTTAGTTGCTCTTCCTTGGACTTTTTACAGCTCCAGGGCATCCTTTCTAGGGACTAGTGCCCAGAACTGAACTGCATATTGCAAATGAGGCCACACCAAATTTTGTAAAATGGTAATATTACATCCCTGTCCCGCGAATCCATGTCTCTTAAAACATGACATTCTACCTGCCTTAGAAGCAGCTGTGACATTGTATTCTGTTATTTAGTTTATGATGTACAAATACATACAAATCTTTCCCTACAAGGGACTCTCAAAGTGTCAAAGTGTTACTTCACCTACAGCATATGCTAAAAACCATAACTTTTTAATATTTCCATCAACAGAGTAGTATGAGGGCTTATTTTTTGTTGGATGAACTGTAGTTTTTATTGGTACCATTTGTGGGGTATGTACAACTTCTTGATTTTTCTTTGTTATGTTTGTTTTTTTATTGTCTATATATTTTTATATGTAAAATTGGGAAAGGGGGTGATCTGAATATTTAATATTTATATATACATTTTTTACTTATCAGGACACCAACTTAAAAGGTGGGCAGCATGAAGCTGCAACAGGCTCCCTCTTTAGAAAGAACTACATATTACTAATAAAGGCAGCAAAGTAGACACGGATAAGGAGAGACCTGCCAATGAAGTCAAAACAGGTGGAGAGAAGATGGAGAGAGAAGCTGAGTATACTTCTCCTGGTGCCTACATCTGCTTAAAACCATGTGGCGTCACATAGTGATGACAAAGCAAAATGGCGGAGCCTGTTACCATCCATGGTTAGGGCTGCATGAAACTGTCGACAGGTTCCCTTTAAAAACATAGGAGAATCTCTTCTGCCCCAGCACAGTCCATACATTCAGTTATGAAGTAAACCATTACTAAACAGTGGTTTTCAAAGGACAACATTTATTGTAGAACTGACAGTCCAAGCACATTTCAACAATGAAGGTTTTACCTGGTCTGCATCACAAGCATGCTTGGTTCACGTGCCGAGTGAAAATTGAGAGTTCCACAATCTCAGACATTTTTAATTTGTAATTAATTGCATCTTCCTTATTAAAAAAAAATCAAGACAATTAAATCAATCTAAATCAATAATTAAATCAATTACAGGTGTACAAGTACAATCATTTTTCCAGTGGTAGATGAACTGAGGGACTCTTACATTAACCCCCCCCCCCCCCAAAAAAAAACCAACAAAACAAACAGCATTATGTAATGTGTTATATACTCTACGTGTTACAATGAGACACAAATGTATTGGCTGAACTCATCTATGAACAATCCATCTCTGCTTCTCCGTCATATATACATATAACTGTAAGTGGAGATAGAATGTATTAAGCTGCTCATACTTTGTATTACAATTTACAGAAGCCATGTGACCCTGACCTGAAATTAAGGCAGGCTTCATTGTCTGAGAACCACTGCTACAGGCCAGTGATTGAAAGCTCCAGCCCTTCAATGTAATTGCATCACAATCCACATATATATGAAATTCAACATAAAGAGATGCTAGACTGAAATCTCAGAGATATGTGCATACAGACTATAGAACAGCTGCCAGCAGTGCTGATGTGTTACCTCTCAGCAGATCACTATTTATTTCCCGCTGCTTACAAAGCTCAGAGTTATCCATGTAGAGAGATGGTCGTCAATCACATCACTCCGCAATCTCCCCAACTGACACGTATACTAGTGACAATGTCACCTAGATCTTAGAGCATGATAAAATGTACCAGCTCCATCAAACCCAGAACCAAAGAGCTGGTAGCAGGTACAAGTAATGTTCCTCCTACAAATGTCATCAGCAATGTTATACATAAGCATGAATGTAGCCATTTCCAATTTTAGGCTTGTTGTACTATGAAAAATAATTGTTTTTGTAGTTGTTAGTACCACATATTATATTCATACATTTAGCATTCAAGTGCCTGCCAACGCACCACAGGTTCTTAGGCCTCATGTAATTTGCTGCTGAGCGGCCATAATTACATACCGGTATAAGGAAATGAAATGATTAGGTGCTAGTATAGGGCATTGGGGGAGTTTTGCATTCCCTCTGCAAAATACTGTGAAATTTCCATTACACAAAATGATATTTTCTTGAGACATACAAGATACTATAAAGGCCACCCCAACAGCATTTCTGTAACACTAGTAATGAGGGTGTGCATGTCGTTAAATACAGTAGTATATATCCTAACTGACACACTGCATTACTTACGGAAGTGTATTCAGTGGGGGTAATATGCTCCGTGTGACAGCAGCATTTCCCGGACTGAACAATACTTGTGACATAAAATCCCAGCATTATAAATGCTGCATCGGGTAGGAACACACAGCATTATTAATCATTATAATAATGTGAGTTCGTATTACAGGAGTAGTCCTCAGTCTGGGAAATCCTGCTGCCACAGAGCAGATTTCCTGCACTGAATATGCTAGTGTGAACTGCCCTTACGTTACACACATAAGATGGCTGCTGTCCAGACAACAGTGTGACAGGTGCCTACCTTACTCCTACTGAAACAGCCTATCCTCCCAAGCAAAAGACTTAAAGGGAACCTGTCATCAACTTATGCTGATCTCACTGAGCGCTCTGATTTCAGTGGTGTGTCTCTCTTGAGCTAAAAGTAAGTGTTTGCTGAGAACCAGCATCATAATCATTACACCACAGGCCTTGAAAAGAGTCAAATCTACCTGAGAAGAGTCATGGTTATTCCTAATCTCCTGATGATTGGCAGTTCTCTCCTGGACAGAAAGGGAGAAAACTAGGTAGACTGTCAATCATCAGCAGGGGGGAGAGCAAGAATTAACGAATAACCAGGACTCGTCTCAGGTGCCGTGACTCTTTTCCAGCCCCAGTCTGCAATGATTGTGATGTTGGTTCTCGGCAACCACTTACTTTTAACTTATAAATGTCAGACCTCTGAAATCAACTCGCCTGTCTGTACTTTATGCTGCCTTTAGTATGATCAGCACAAAGTTGAGGACAGGTTCCCTTTAAACTTGTCTTATTCGATTCTTTTTGCTCCAGCGCTGTGAAAAGCTGGGATGACGCCTACAGTATATATTATAGGACCAGGTAATAAACACGTATGGACTACTTTACACAGCTCCATGCACAGTGCTGATGTTGCTAGAATCAGATTGCCAATAAAAACATCCCTTTTACACTGCCCGAACATTGGGCACATAATTGCCAACAAGCGTTTGTACGAATGCTCATTAGCGATAATCTGCCTGATGAAAGGTGTCGCCGATTACCCAATGAACGAGCAAAACACTTATTCATCAGGTAATAGGTTTGTTCACGCGGTCACCTAAATGATCATTTGTGGGCAGCAGATCGTTTAGCCTCTGTTGCGATCAAACAATGATTCTGGGAACGAGTGATGGCATTAGTGATGGGTCCTCCCAATACTATGGAGGGTATGGCTGCATGTAAATGCAGAGGTCTCCTTCACTGAGGAGCAGGCGCTCGCCGGGAAGGAACACTTCTTTACCAACAATCGTCTGCTCAATTAAGTAGTGTAAAGGGGCCCTTAGGGGAGTTTTACCACAGTGAGATATTTGATATTTTTCACATCAGATTTCCGTGCAGTACTTGATTTTAACCACTACATTTGCCATAATGCAAGCTCTGCGCAGACACTGAGCCAACAAGAGATACTGGGAGACCTTGCAAAACTGCAGAATTGTGAATGCAGCTCTGGACTATAATAAAGACTGTACCTTAGGATTCGTACAATATAAGTGATGCAACGCATGACATACCCTTACATGAAACAAGGCAGTGTCTGTTTAATGTACCATCTCTGTAGAGACGCAAGCAAACTGTTTATTCATAACATTGCACATTTCAACAAGCAGGATCATATTTGTAGACAAGTCCCCATATGAAAAGGAAAAAATGCCTTGAACAAAGACCTTAGGCCATTTTAATTATCAGGTTTCCAGCAATGCAAATTAAAATATATACAATATAAAAGACCATGATTGTTTTCTCTTGATATTCTTCTAGGGATAGTAAGGATATTGCACACATCTCAAATTAGTAGTGCTTATATAAAACAACAGTTAAAGAAGAACTCCCGACAAAAAATTTATTCCATGTCCTGCTAGAAATGTACATGATGTAATCTGTAGCGAATGTCATTTTCTTACCAGTGTCTGAATTTTTGACTTATATCATCCTGAAGTTTCTTATCTTTGTCATGTGACCAGCAATTAGACCCACCAACTCACACATAGACTTATGTGTGGACAGGAAGTCTAATTCTCTATGTATTCCTATGAGACTGAAAGTGAGGCTCCCATAGGAATGAATAGAACAGTTACTGGCTTTCTGTCCTGGGTCAGTTGGAGGTCAGGGAGTTGGTCACATGACCCAGCTACAATAAGAAGAGAGGTTTTTACTCACAGAAACAGTCACTGAGGAGAAAATGACATTCACTACAGATTATATCATGCACCTTTCTAACAGGTCAGAGAATAAACATTTTTGCGGGAGTTCTTCTCTAATGACCACCACCGGGTTTAAAATTATTCCTTCTTATACTTTTTTTTAAACTTATAATCATCTACACAGATTTTCAGTTCTAATTTAGAAATGTAATTTTTGGTAGTATTAGTGAGGAGGCTATGCCAACTGCTTGGAGAATCACACAGTCATTAAGCTGGGTGGTTCCATCAATGCAGCACTGCTGACAAAATTCCTGACGGGATAAATTATAGAAAAGAAACTTCAGAGGCAAACTTATTCAATTATCCTGTAAAATGCACTAGGAGGAAATTACAATTTCAAGCTTACAAAAGCAGATCTTCCCTACATGCCCCCAAAGCAAGCTCCCAGCTTATCTGCAGCATGTACTGTAGGCCGATGATCCATCACTTTCCCTTGATCAGTAAATACCATGCAAGAAATGAGAAGAAAGACCTCAGAGAGGTCTCTCAGATACAGCAGTAAAACTCTTTACACGAGCAAAGAACAGAGGCGTGTACATTTTATCAATGTCAAATGCGGTGATGGCCGTCTCTCCAGTGGACCTGCAAAAGAAGCGTTCAAGGATTCAGTAATAGGAAGTCACATATGGAAAGTTATATTATCAATTCGGATCATATGATAGGAGAAAACTGTACCTGCAGCTGCAAATCCACAAGAAATACACCATGTGTGAGCTTTACGTTTCATGCCATGAGCCTCTAAAGGGCCATGGCCGCTGTGGATTGTGTTCTGTCCAAAATGTAGATACTTTAACACATCAGTCGTTAAAATGTAAAAAAATAAATAAAAATAAACTCACTTGTAAGTAATATGACATGAATGATGAATCCAAATCAGCTTATTGAATCTGTGACGACCAGATGAGCATAGCTGAAGTCCAACATGAAAGCTACGATCTGTTTCCTGCACTGGAGAACGGCGGAAATAGCGATACCTTTGGTACTCTGTAGATTTCTATGTTGAATGAAATTGAAATGTAAGCTTTCAAAGAGTGCATTCAGAGTTTCTAAGGCTGGGTTCACCTCACGTTTTTGCACTAGGTTTAGCATAAAATTTGGGGAAAAAACAAGAAGGTAAAGGCGTAGTGCACGCCGGTCTTAATAAATGTGCCCCATTGACTTCTATGGGAGAGTGGTCTAGTCATGATCTGTGACTGTCCAGAGGTCACTGCACAGGGAGGGGGAGCAGATAAGCTGTGACCATCACTTATTGTAAACGTCTAATCTTGTAATGGCTAATCTTGCCTGTAAGGATGATACGACTGTGTAAAAGTTATGCCACAGAACAGGAAGTTTTAGCATACGATTAGTTTTGAGTGAAAACTGCAGGCTTTTATAACTTAAATAACAAAAAATAACATAAATAACAAATTAAACGCAAGATGACCACAAATTATATCATAATATAAATTAAATATAATAATATAAATTATTATAAGACTTGATTTAAACGGGTCATTTTCTTTCTTTTCTTTGTGATATCCTATAATTCTCAACTGTAATTGCCACTAATAAAACATACCTCCTCCTTGTTTGTTATTACTGCAAAAACTTTGGTTTGGTTATCTGTATCTTGTGACAGACGATAATGGCCGAGCAACATTGCATCAGTTCTGTGGAATAAAAAAAAAAAAAAAATGGAGAAAAATCAGAGCAACTGCTTGCTGATCACTGATGGTGTACAGGGCTATAAGGTTCAAAGTTAAGATGGTAGAAACAAATGGCACTTTAGGAAGCCCAAAATAATAGCTTTGAAATTGCAGTTCCCCCGTCCTTAACAAGTGGCAGGTCAAGCATGTGCACTGACGCCTCATTCTCTATCTATGGGACAGCTGGAAATAGCCAATATCCTTTAGGATATCCTGCTCTGATAGGGAAACAGAAATCACCCAACAGGATTGCTTCAAAGGATGTAACGGTGGAGGAAAAGTCTCCTAATGGGACAAAAATTCTCATGAATAGACTCCCTCCATTAGGGCCGTCTGTGCCCGTATTGCGAACCGCTTGACTTGAACGGGTCCGCAATCCACAAGATACGGCGCGGAGGCACAGACCGGAAGCCCACAGAAGCACTATGAACAGTTTCCTTGGGTTTTTGGGTCCGTGCCTCAAGACCGCAAGATAGGACATGTCCTATCTTTTGCCGTATATTGTCTTGAATAGGTCCGCGCCTCAATACGGGATTCACGAGACAGATGTCCGTGCCGTAGCACAGGGCAATGACGGTCTACAGTCATGTGAATGATATCTTAGAACAGAGGCTCATAAAAGTTTTGGCAGACCTGAGCAGCTCATGTTATACGGAGAGCAATTCTTCTGAATGCCTGTCATGCAATATTACACTTCCATAGAGAGGCAAATGTCTGGTCAGAGAAGGCTTCCCCAGCAAAATCAGCCTTTTTCCTGGGGTGTTAGGTGCTAGAAAGATACACTTATCTGCTGATAGTGGGCTGTTTTTTATTGTTGTGGCTACTACAGGAACCATATCTGGCAATGTGGCCCCTTAAATTAAGCAGGCTTTAGATTAGGGGCACAGCCAGGTCAATTTATTACACTGAAATACATTATTTTCGGATAGATTGCCGGGAGAGCTGTAGCATTTGAGGAGAATGATGTATGTATCTAGGTGAAAGCATGGCTTTCTTCTATTTCATATTTTGCAATGAAAATATATTGATGTATAAAACAGATCAGTGGACAAAATATATATTCTAAAATGTTCCCAAACGTAAAGCGCCTTCTATGAAAAATGCGCTAAAGCATACCGTGAATTTTTTGTCTTTAAACGAGGTACAATTGTTTGGGGCTCCTCTGGGGTGGTAAGCATAATAATTTGCCCATCAGAGAAAAATCTCATATACCTATAAGACAAAAAATAAATAAATACAGTCGTTTTATGTTATGATCACACTTAATTAAAACTGGAGTAAAAAGGTGATTAAAAAAAAAAAAAAAAAAAAAAAAAAAAAGGTACCTGTAATATTCTACTTGATGCCAAGCGCGGTAAAATCCATCCAGAGACTGCTCTCCCTGGCGGATATATGTTGTCTTGCTAATATACACACCTATAAATTAATAAAAAATTATTAGAAACATTTATAAAGAAATTAAAATTGAAAATCAGCAAGCAGCAGAAAGAAAAAAAGTTACAATATAGTAAAATGTTCTCGATTTTATCTAATTTTCAACTTCCCTTATTTTAAAACTTGCCACCATATCTGACATTAAAGGGGTTTTCCAGGATTTTAATGCTGATGCCCTATCCTCAGAATAGGTCATCAATATCAGATCGGCCGGGTTACAACACCCCAGCCAATCAGCTTGTGCTCGCCGTCAACATCGCAGCAGTGAGAAGGTGTAATTACAAGCCCTCCCATTCACTTCTATGAGACAGCTTGTTCCTATACACTTGAATGGGATCCTGAGGATAGGTCATCAATATTAAAATCCCGGATTTACATTTATGCAATGGAATTTTGTTACAGAGAATTATACAGAGGTATAATAGAATACAGTGGAATTTTAGGACTGACTGCTCCGTCCTAATACATGTCTATGAGGGCACATAAGGTTTCTGTTATACAGGATGGAAAAAAAAAAGTCTAGCTGTACCCATCCAACAAAAGCAGCAGGAGAAGCAAACAAAATGACCATGTAAGAAACCAGCTGTGTCCCCAATGAACAAAAGAAAACCAGATTTTACGGTAAGTACAAAAGAAATCTAGCATTCTCATCCATGTCATTGGGGGACACAGGCATGACCATGGGACATCAAAAAACAGTCCCAATGGCAGGCAAGTAAATGCAAAAAATGGAAGCGGTAAGGGAACTGCTGCCTGAAGAACTTTGTGCCCAAGTGAAGCGTCCACGGATGCAAAGGTGTGCACCTTGTAAAATCTGGAGAAGGTGTGCAAGGTTGCACCTGTACACACTTGAGGCCCTGTGATGCACAGCCCAAGCAGAACGGGCAGTAACATGGAATGGAAGTTCATGGTGCTTAGTGCGGTACACCTCCACAATCACCAAGCAAACATATTGAGAAATGGTAGCTGCTAATCCCTTTTTAGGACCATGCGGAATCATAAAGACAAAATCCACTTTTCTGAAAGACGACATCTGGGACAGACATATTCAATTAGCCTGAACCTGATCCAGGGTGTGTAGAAAGCGCTCTTGGAGATGGGACAGAGGGGGACAAAACGAAGGCAGGACGATATCTTCATTGAGATGAAAAGATACTACTTTTGGAAGAAAGCATAGCACTGTGCAGAGCAGCAGGCATGGTGACCCACTGGTATCCCTACTCATGTGTGGGGTGACCGCCTGAAAGCCCAAATAGTTAAAAGAAGAGGAAAAAAGTGTTCAGCAGACCTGCATGGCAGGTACTGTATGTCTGCATCCTGCGGACTCTAAGCTTAGTCCCTGTAGGAAGCGGGTGGAGTAGCTCAAACTTTTTGCTTAGTGTCCGCCTCCTAGTGGCAACAGCTATACCCCGTGGTCTTGCCTGTGCCCCCAATGACAAGGATGAAATGTAAGTAGTTACTGAAACAGACATGTCAGGTCCAGCAAATAGTAGGATGGCACTGCTAGGCATAAAAAGATGCCACGGGAGTATGAAATGGCGGAACAAGAGCTTTCAGCATGAACTGTGGCGGTGCTCAATCCGAATAGATCCAGTTAAATACAAAAGCAGTAGAAAAGGGATGGCACTCACCCACGTAGTCTAAAACGTATCTTTATTTACGTCAAAGGACGTTCTACCACACAGGGCAGCAGGAGCGTGGGACGCCACACAGGGGCCGTGCAGTGGAATAATATTGAGTTAATAGATGAGCTATCCTCAAGACTGCTCCCAGCACCTCTTCAATATTCACCTGCTCACTGTCTCCATTGTAGTGGCGGGGCTTGTCCCATTCAACTGAATAAAAGGGCAAGGTGTAATTACACTGCACTGCCACTACAAGGAAGATGGCGTGCAGATAAATAAAGAGGGCTCAGTGCCCGCACACTCGTCAAACAGCTTATTGGTGGCTATTTCGGCAGTCGGACCCTCACCAATCTGATATTGACCTATTCTGAGAATGGGTCATCGATGATATGACATTGCACAACCCCCCTTAAAGGGGTATTCCCATCTCACAAATGTAGTTTGTATAGTTAGATATAGCCATACCAATATTATTACTAATAGAATGTATTTGTATAAAATGTACCGTTTAGAAGATTTCCCTATTTGTATATCCATTGTCCCACACACATCAGTCAGGCCGTTGCCCCTGGTTATGGCCACCACGGCCGTGTAGTAGTGGTGGTCGGCTTGCTCAAACCCGCTCTGAGGTAACTGCTCTATTGTGAATGCACATTGCATCAGCATGCGGAGACACATCTTAGGGTTGTAGCATTTTTGTCTGCGCTTCCAAAACGCAGAGAAACGGATCCTGTTCCAAGATCAATTCATCTCTATGGAGCAGGATCCGTTTATAAAGTCTGTGTTTTGGACGGATCCTGACCATTGTGTTTTGGACTGGTAGTGTCCAAAACGCAGATGTGAAAGTACCCTAAGATGTGTCTGCGCATGCTCATGCAATGTGCATTCACAATACAGCAGTTACCTCAGAGCGGGTTTGAACAAGAGCAAGCCGACCACCACTACTACATGGCCGCGGTGGTCGTAACCAGGGGCAACGGCCTGACTGATGTGTGTGGGACAATGGATATACAAATAGGAAAATCTTCTAAACGGTACATTTTATATAAATACATTCTATTAGTAATATTATTGGTATGGCTATATCTAACTATACAAACTACATTTGTGAGATGGGAATACCCCTTTAAGCTAATACTATGAGCACATTATAGCAGTTCTTTATTCTGTGGTGAGAATCACTTTAAAGGGACACGTTCAACAGAAAGGGTTTTTTTTTTTTTGTTTTTTTTTAATCAATAAGCATGTCTGTTTCTCATATGTCTGTTTCTCCTTTTCATTTCGCCAGTACTAAACACAAATGATAAAACTTACTATATAGCTATAACTCCTACCAGAAAAGAACCTGTGTCTATTAAATTGAGAAAAAGTAGAGAAACCATATAAAATCAAACGCTTTATTACATTGATAAAAAAATTCATATAATGTACAGGAATCCACACAACAGTGAAAAAGAATATGAACCAGGAGGGACACCTGCTGGAGAGAAAATAGCATGGCGCTGCAGTCAAGTTCATCACATGCCTACGCAAACAATGCCAGGGTACTTGTTCACAGAGGAATTAAGTCCAAATATCATGCGGCTCAAAGTCCTGAACTCGCAAAAAAAAAAAAAGCCAAAAAAAAAATCAATTTAATACAAGCAAAAAACATTAAAAAAAGTATAAGTTTGCGGTGCTAGTCAGGGGAAGAGGTATTTTGTGCGGTAATCGCACAATGAATACGTATGCCTCCTCGCTTTACATGGTATCCAGCGCACTTCTTATCAGCTGACCCATGTGTCATAAGTGTGGATCATGTGATCGTAGCCACATGATCGTATAGCCAGGACTTCTATAAAGTTTTTCATTTCCCTAAGATAGTCTGAATCCACCTCTTGGTTGTTGTCGATCCTGGTTTTAACCCGGTAGCTCTGCCATCTGTTGGTTGATAGAATGATACTTACAACCAAGCCATCAGCCATGAAAGACAAGCACTGGCAGAGGTATATGGGATGCTGGGCCGATACCAGGATACATGTTATGGGGGTGTTGGCGGCTAAAGTGCTCTCAACAGCCGTGTTATGTGCATGTGCAGCGTAAGAAGGCCTTTTTGCCACCGTGTGAACAGTAAGAGAGGTTAAGAAAATTGATGACAATTGTTTATCGCAAATTTACAATCTGCAAAATAATCTGAAAGGCAAAGCTAAAGTGAACACTTACCATCAAAGCGGACACGTGGCCTTTCTAGAAACATCTGCCTCCATGTAATATATGGTACCATTTTCACACAGCTTCGTCCCCAGACTTTCAAGCATGCTAAACGCCAGATCTCAGGATCCCTGCATCATAAAAGCGTAACATACCTTAGGTTCAAGGGATATAAGATGTTAAAACACATTGGTTATAGCCATCAATGAGCTCAAGAACATACAATTTGAGACAAACAAGTTACAAACCAGCATAAAAATGTGTTTTGTCACAGAAAAAGTTATTCTAAATCATAAAAACAAATTACAGCAACCAACTAATAGTTCCATAAATCTACCCTTTACTTCCATAACAATCTCTTAGGCTCCATTATTTGCGGAAGCCATGATAGATCAACTTTTTAACAGATCCCAACAAATCTAGATAGAATCCATTGACAACAAAGACTAATAATATGTCAAGACATCCTGTTCACTTTTCACAGCAGTCATCTCAACATCATCACAGGCGGTATTACAATGAAAGATAACTCCATTCACAATAGGTGATGTCAGAGCTTATCTACTCCTTCCTTGTACAATGACCTCAGCACAGGTGACAGAGCATGCCGAGAAAACTCTGCTGTAGAAATGAGAGGTCAGCTCCTGTCTATTGCGCCTATAGCACATGCGGCTGCTGTCAAGCATGTCCATAAACAGTAAGTCTTGACATATTACTAGGCCTAGTGGCCAGTGCAAAACTTGAATGATTTTAGGATTTTTTTTTAATCAAATCATAGATAGGGACATGGAAAATGCAAAAAAAATAAAAATAAAAAAAATTCTAAAAAAAAAAATGTTGAACATAAAAACAGGATTCAAACAATAGGTTGTATTCTGATTAACATATTCCCTTTAAGTATTCAAGAATAGTGTACCTGGCACAAATATAAAAGCCCTTGCAGACCAATGACAGCTGCTCTAAAGAACGAAGATCAAGCTCACTGGAAACCACCCAGCGGAAAATATACATGAGTACCTCCATAGGGAGCACTAAAACACAAACACAAACAATATGTGATCAGTATCTACATGAGACCACTTACTGTCACACCACCGCATGTATCAACAAAAAAGCAGAAAGAAAGTCTTAGCTTTCCAATACTCATGTACTAAAAAAGATGGAAAATGTGTCTGGTCAGCAGGAAATGGGTGCAGACATGGTGACAGTTCAGTGTCATGACGAGTATATACACCAAGTAGCATCAAGGGGTTAAGAACACAAAGAAGCATGGTCTTTAGACCAGACATACATGATAAACTGGCAGCTTGTCAGTATGAGGTCCTGTTCTGACCTCCGCTCCTCTGACAGCGTCACACAGCTTTAGGCTCCATTCACACGTCCTGTTTTTCTTTCCTGATTCGATCCTGATTTTTTCAGGACCCACTGAAATGAATGGATCCAGATCAGGAAAGAAAAACAGGACGTGTGACTGGAGCATTATACTGATTTATAATGCTCTGTAACCCTGATAGTGCTGAAATCTACTGTAGTACACTCACAGCATTACGTCAGTGTAAGGCTAAATTCACACAACTGTATGTGTTTTGCGGTCCACAAATTGCAGAACTGCAAAAAAAACGGATAACGTCCAAATGGCATCCTTGTTTTGGCAGGTCCATTGTAACAACGCCTATCCTTGTCCGCAAAACAGACGAGAATAGGACATGTTCTATTTTTTTTCTGCAGGGCGATGGAACGGACATATGGATGTGTATAGCACACGGTGTGGTGTTCGCATTTTTTGCTGACCCATTGGAATGAATGTGCCTGCATCCTATCCGCAAAAAAAAAAAAAAAAAAAAAAAGGAACGGACACGGAAACAAAATACGTTCATGTGAATGTAGCCTAATTCAGTAGATTTCAAGACTCTCGGGGTTACAGAGCATTATGAATCAGTATTATGATGTGCTGACAGTTTATCTCGCTCTTGTGTATCGGGCCTTAAAGGGGTTTTCCGGGAGTTAACTACTGATGACCTATCCTCAGGATAGCTCATCAGTATCTCATCGGTGGAGGTCCAACGCCCAGGACCCCCGCCGATCAGCTGTTTGAGAAGGTACCGGTGCTCCCTTGAGTGCCGCGGCCTTCTCTTAGCTTTTCCTAGGACAGCGACGTCACATTCATCGGTCACGTGGCCTAGGAGCGGCTCAGCCCCATTCAAGTCAATAGAGCTGAGCGCGATACCAAGCACAGCCGCTGTACAATGTATGGCGCTGTGCTTGGAGAGCTGAGAGAAGGCAGCGGCGTTCACGGGAGCACCGGTACCTTCTCAAACAGCTGATGTCCCTGGTGTCGGACCCCCGACGATCAGATACTGATGACCTATCCTGAGAACTCCAGGAAAACCCCTTTAAACAGGTTGTCAGGAATCAGGAAGAAATCAGTAAAATATACAGCTCATATCTGCTACAAATCTGATGGCTTCATGGCTTTTGTAAAATTGTGAACTACCATCCAGTATAGCAGGGGAAAAAATTAAAAGCGCCACAGATTCTGTAATGGCCGCCATTGCCCATTTGGTGCTAATTAATTTTGCTAGATCAAGCATTATTCTTGTAATACATTTTGAAAGTATTACTGTGTCTCCTGTATCATAAGTAGTAACAAGCAAGCCGCAGAACAGGAAAATCTACATTAAAAAAAAAACCTGCCCACACCTGAAATATGAGTCTGGCTGACGTCGTATTCTGGCTGACACAATTTAAGCGAGGACTCTTGAAATGTCAGCTGTTGCTGGAAGTATGATAACAGGTCGTACATCTTGCTGTCATCATTGGCGTCATCCATACTGCAAATAAGCAGACGACATTTCAGGCAGTCACCCTGCTTCAATACTTACATGGTATAAAACCGTACTGTACATAAAAATGACACACTGGCGATTGTCAGGCCAGACCCTACTTATCTGTAATATGATGATACAGCAAAGACCACATATAGGTGAAAATACAGTAAGTATTAATGGCCTATCCTCAGAACAGAGCATCAATATTAGATCTTTTGGGGTCCAATTCTCGGCACCCTCCCATCAGTTGTATGAAGCGGCCATGGTGCTAGTGTCTTATCTTCTCCCCAGTGCGTCATCCTTGTGTCTGACAAAAGCCATAAAGGCCGAAAACGTTCAAATATAACATTAGATATTTCGGTTATAGATCACATGTGCTTTGCAAAGTCAATTTTGGCGTGCAGAGTCTGTTTATATGGGTCTGTCAGTGATACTGCAGATTCCTCACATGCAAGTGAATGGAACAAAGTTACAATACCCTGCACCGTCACTACTAGGTAGGCAGGATGATGTAAGCAATGAAGATGCTGGAGCACTTGCACACACACTATGGCCTTTAAATGACGTTGATGGCATATCGCTAGGATATACCATCTCAATGTCAACCTCTGGGACTCTCTCCAATTAGAGAACTAGGACCCCAAACTGACCAAGAGCACAACTCGCATTCGTGGCCTGCTCTCCAGTCATCACTGTGGGAGTTCAAAAAAAGCCGAGCGAGCGCGCTCAGCTACTTTTGGAGGTCCTATAGCACTGAATGTAGAGAACACCATGAAAGCACAGCCACCTCTCTATTCACTGCTATAAGACTGCTGGAAATAGCAGAGTCAGTGCATGGCTATCTTCAGAACTCGTAGCGGTGAACAGAGGGTGGCTGCGCATGCTCGGCTGCTCTCTGCTCACTTCAGGGGGTACCATTCTGTAAATAGGAGTGAGTCCTAGACATGGGACTGGCACCTAGCTGACACTGATAGAATATCCTAGTGATAGGCCATCACTGTCCAAGATGGGAATACCCCATTAAGGCTGTGTTCCTCTTCGGTGAAAGTTTCAGGCAGGCTGTTCTGGCAGAGAACTGACTGCTGGCATTCACCGGATCCGTTGTCGGATTCAACAGATCATAGTCGTACCCCTATTAACTATATATAACGGGACCCAGCTGCAATGGTTTTTTGACTAGCCACCATTTGTGCCGGATCTGCTTGACGGAGATATGAACGAGGCCTTCGTCACACGTGGCATTTATTTACTAGTACGAGAAAGCAAGGATTTGGTCAGGGTTATCAGAAATCGGAAACAAGACTTTGATGTAATATCACTCCATGTGTACATACAAGTTTTTCCCCACTCCGTCACCATCCGGAGACCAGTTGTAATTAATTTTGAACTCAATGTCAGGCACAAGCTGCATAGCTCGACGGTAAAACTTGATGGCTGCAGAAATCAATAGGACAAGGAATAGAGGTTTAGTTTTGGCTAATAGATAGTAAGAATGACTGTATTCTATCATTCTACTTTATTCACTGTGACTAGCAGGCATTTGGACGTCTATATAAAAGGAATTGAGGCAAAATACCTATGATCCGATTACATAACTTACAAAGGAAGTGAGAATGACCCAATCACACAGACAGACTGCTGCCCCACTGAATAACCAAGGAGCGACCTATTAACACCAACATTATAAAACCAGACACATATGGATGAACTTCCCACTATCTGAGTTCCATTTTGATGGCCTGTCCTCAGGATACATCATTTATATCTGGGGTGCATCTTAGAGGCAAAAAATACGGATAGTAAAACACTTTTTAACCCCTTCCCGACCAGCGGCGTACTAGTATGGCCAGGTCTTTAAAGATGGCGCCCGCTCTGCTTTCTTATAGCAGACACCCGCTACCGGCAGTAATGCCGATCGCGGACATTTAACCCCTCAGATGCCGTGGTCTGCATCTGAGCGCGTGAAACACCGGCGGTCATGTGTGGCGATTGGAGGAACCGGAGCATGTGTGCAGCAGCCCTTGTCTTTGGGAATGACAGGAGGCTGCTGCACAGTGTTTCCCTATGGAGCCCTTGCCTGCAAGTGCATTGGAGTCTATGAGAATAGCAATCTAATGACTGCTTGTTATAGTTCCCTATGGGAACTAAGTGTAAAATAATTAAATAAAGTTTTTAAAAATAAAAATTCAAATCATCCCCCTTTCCCCAAAATAAAAATAAAAGAACTAAAAAAATTTAAAAAATACACATCATGAGTATCGCCATGTGAAAAACACCCATTGTATAAAAATATAAAAAATTCTTCCCCATACAGCCAACAGCGAAAGAGAAAAAAGCGTTAAAATGGCCAATTCGCCGTTTTTGGTTGCTTCATTTACTAAAACAATTTTTAAAAAAGGGATCAAAAAGTCATACACACCCCAGAATGGTATAAATGAAATGTTCAGATCACCCCGCAAAAAATGAGCCTCATACAGCTCCGTACACATAAATACCAAAAAGTTATAGGAGTCAAAATATGGCGGCGAAAAAATAAAACTGATTTTTTCCAACTTTATAATTTTATCAAAACACTATTCATATAAGATATCGCCGGATTCGTACTGACTTGCAGAATGAAAGAAACTGGTCAGTTTTATTGCACATCGAATGTCGTAAATAAAAAAAAAAAAAACTGTAAAACTGTGTCGGAATTTCTTTTCTTTATTTGCAATTTCACCCCATTTGGAATTTTTTCCCGCTTCACACTACATTATATGCAATATTAAAAGGTGGCGTTGGAAAGTACAACTTGTCCCACAAAAAACATGCTCTGGGAAGGCAGGGAGCGCAAAACCAAAAACAAAAAAACCTCTGGGGCTGAAAAGGTTTTTTTTTTTTTTTTTTTTTATTTTTAATTTTCCCCTTTTCAGGCTTTAAAGCATTTAAGGGTTAAACGAGCCAGAGGCCACTAACATTGCTTTGGGTTTGTTAACTTTTTCAATTTATAAACTGGGTGATAAAATGGAACCCAATTTTCTTTTCCTCTTTATTAATGATATCCTTATCGTTGTTATACTGTTTCCTGTATAACTGGGCTAGTAGGAAAGACAGCAGAAATCCTTATTAGGCCCCATTCACACGTCCGGATTTGTGCACATCCTGGAAAACGGTCAGTTTTTTGAGGATCCGTTGTTCCGCAAAAAACTCTGTTTTTCCAGTACATCCGTTCCGTTTTTCCGTAAAAAAACGGAAAGGATGTAACCATATGTCATCCGTTTTTTGCAGATCCACAAAAAACGGAAGGAGGAATCAAATCTTTTTTTTTTTCTTTTTTTTCTACCCTCCTGGAACGGAATCCGCAAATGCGGGTGACATGCGGATGCCTTTCCACATGTCTTCCGCATTTATGGACGTCCCATAGACTTTTATTGGGCTACAGACGGCAATTTCGGGATGAAAGTAGGACATGCTGGTTTTTTATTGCGGACAATCGGAACGGAAACACGGATGCGGACAACACACGGAGTGATGTCCGCATTTTTCCGGGAACCATTGAAATGAATGGATCCGCATACTATCCGCATTTTAGATCCGTTATTGCGGATCGGACGCGGAGCAAAAATCAGGAGGTGTGAATGGGGCCTTATCCCGACCACACCAAGTGATTGACAGCTTTCTGAGTACACGCTCTGATAGAGGGAGAGCTGACAATCAGCCTATGGGTGTGGGAGGTGTCTTTCCCAGGAGTCCTTTTTGCTTAGAAATCCTGCTCCATAAACATATATATCACAGAGCTTAGCTTCTCTCCCGCCATTATACGGTCATCTCAGATATTCAGATCTTAGAAAAGAAGAAAACAAAGATAACAAGTACCTTCATAGAGTGCCCCATTCTGTTCCTGTTCTGCAGCTCTAAGAAAAAGTTCTTTTGCCTGTTTGTGAAAATAAAAAAATAAATCATAAAAAATTAAAAACCGGCTCAGTATCCATAATCCCCATTAACATGAGAGCATAGCGAAGGAACATCATATGAATGAGAGACACTCTACCTTCTCCTCTGTAGCACATTCTTGTTTTGCTTTGATATCCTGGGTCTTTCCAACAGGTCCTCTCACTGTTCCTCTGCGGGACTGAACCTCTACCTCAGAACCCACTCCTGGAGCAAGTTCAGACATCCAACGAGCTCGGAACATCTGTAGCTCTGCCTAAATACATGTACGCATAAAAGAGCATGAGATTCATTTTTTTTTTGCATGTAAAAAATTGTTTTGGTGTCAATTTTCTTATTTGGTTACATTTCTAACATTTTTTTTTCAAGTTCTGTACTATACCCACAGCAAGCTGGATTTTTCTTATAGGTCACTGTCCTAAAAAAGGCCAACAAATCAACAAAAAACGCATTGTTTAAAGGGGTTGTGCAAGGGTTCAACACTGATGACCTATCCTCAGGATAAGTCATCGGTATGCGATCGGTGTGTTTCCGACTCCCAGCACCCCCATCGTTCAACTGTTTGAAGAAGCTGCGGTGCTCCTGTGAGTGCCGCCGCCTCCGCTCAGCTTATCAAGCACAGCGATGTCCATTGGTACTGCAGCACTTTGATGTGGCTGAGCTGCACCTAGGCCATGTGACTGTCGAATGTGATCTCAATGGCCTAGGAAAAGATCTCAGCGCTCACCAAAACACTGCCGTCTCTTCAAACAGCTAATCGTGGGGGTGCCGGGAGTTGAACCCCCACCAATCACAGACAGATAACCTACCCTACACATAGGTCACCAGTATTAATCAATGGGACAGCTCCTTTAAAGTATGATCTTTTCATGTAAAAACTCACTGAAGCAAGGGGAAAAGAAACGTGTGTGAAAGCCCACAGTGGCTTTGGTGCAGTTTTTGAGCCAAAGGATTCAAATGGAATGGGAAATATAAGAGGAAGGACTTCTTACACTTCTGGCTTTGTAACAAAATCTCTCTGTGTAAGGGGCTGTTCACATCATGTATTTGTTGTACGTCAAGCAGAAAAAACATACAGAAACGTATGGTTTGACATGCCCATAGACTAAGTGCATACTTTCGACTCCGTTTGTCATTGTTCTCGTTTCAGTACAATTTTTTTGCAGGATAGAATAACGTAGCATACCACGCTTCTCTGTCCTGCAAAAAAATAGTATATTCATTGCAGTGAATGGGAGACGGATGGAAACTTAAAGGGGTTCTCTGGGAATTAAGAAAATGAAAATACGTAAATATTACTTTATATTAAATATATTCTCAAATACCTTCCATTAGTTATAATGGCTCATTTGGTCTAGGGAGCAATGATTAGGAAAAACAAAATGGCCGCTTTCCTATTAGTACACACAAAACCTGTCCTAATCACACAGGGGGACAACTAACTTCACAGCACCAAGGTAAAAGATCTGCCTCATCCTCCTCTCTGCTCTGCTTGTCAGGGATTATGTTCCTGAATACAGTTTAATATGATATTTAGCTAAATCTTTGTGGGAATGGAGTTCATGAGGAGACGAAGTACAAAGAGGACGGACAGGACAGACTGTGGTAATGGAGTCCGCACACAAGTGCTGCTTATTAGCCACATCTGCTCATGAACTCAATTCCAACAGAGATTCAGCTAAAGATCTTACCAGCTGTATTCAGGATCATAATCCCTGACAAGCAGAGCAGAGGATGAGGCAGCTCTGTACCTCACTGTAGAAGTAACTTGTACTCCTGTGTAATTAGGACAAGTTCTGTGTGTACTAGTAGGACAGCGGCCATTTTGTCCCCCCCCCCCCCCGATGATTGCTCCCTAGACAAAACGAGCCATTATAACTAATGAACGGTATTTGGAAATATATTAATAATGAAGTAATATTTAAGTATTTTCATTTTCCCAATTCCCAGAGAACCCCTTTAAGCCTCAATTCATACGTCAGTGTTTTGGTCGGTGATTTCCATCAGTGATTATGAGCCAAAACCAGAATTGGAGCCTCCACAGACATCAGATATAAGGGAAATATCTGCTCCTGTTCTGTGTTTAGACCCGGACCTGGTTTTGGCTCAAAATCACTGATAGAAATCACCGACCGACCATTGACTGTGTGAATAAGGCCTTCAAATCTTGATTTTAAAAATGAAAGTTTCACAAAATTGTATATGTTTTTGTTTAAAAAAACCAAACAGACAAACGTATGAACATCCATCAAGTGCATACGTTAAGAAAAAAAAAAAAGCATAACCACAAAATTGCATACATTTGTGTACGTTTTTATTGAATGTCTAAACGCATCCGCTTGAGGTACAGTAAAAATTAGATGCTAGGCTAGGTTCACACGATCATTAAACACGGATAAACTGTCCGACGTAAAACGAACAAAAAAGACTTTCAAAAATTGACATCTAATAAATGACCTCCAGAGAGTCTAGAGAGGCTGCAAACCAGATACCTGAAGATTTGTTTCTCCTGGTCTTCCATTTTCATCAGACTTCAGGATTTTAGAACAACAATCCTCATCACCTTCCGCCTGATAATTACATTAAAACAGAATGAATAAACACGTATATTCTGCAGAAAGGATTTTACAGTAAATTTCAAAGGCTCTAGCTTATACACACTAAAGGCCCCTTTACACCGGCTACACACAGACCCCACTGATTATAAAGGGGTGCATCAGGCTTATAATGCACATTAGGAGTCACATTCCAATTATTCGTTATACATATAATATACATGTATTTAAATTTCTGCATATTAACCTTTCTTATGTCAGACAGAAGAATGATGTAGCCCACGTATCAGTCCTATGTATGCATAAGTCATGTGACCCCCTGACATTCAGTAAGCAGTGTTACATGACACATCCATGTGATCAGTAAACAGTTTGTGGTTATTACAGTAACTACAGCATTGTGTGCCTGTCTGTAGTGATTGGTAAAATGGCTGCCTGTCTCGAAGTGATGTCTTCATGCTGTTAATAAAGATCTGCAGGTAGTAATACTGTGTATACCGTACATGTTTTGCTCTCCAATACACTACTATTCACCTGCTAGATACCTGGGCAGTTAACGGAAAGCCGGGTCACATGACTGACACCATGTTTAGTCCTATCTAGCTCTCCTATGGATGCATGACTAAACTACAGAACTAAAACAGACTAACTTGTTTTCTTTAGAGTGGCAAATGCATGGATATAATAAAGGTATGTGAGCAAAATTTTAAATAAACGTAAACTAGGTAATTGTTCAACATCTTATTGTCTTAATAAATGTAAGTATTAAACCGGCATATCTCTTTAAAGAAGAACTCCCGCAAATTTTTTTATTCTCTGACCTGTTAGAAAGCTGTATGATGTAATCTGTAGTGAATGCAATCTTCTCATCAGTGACTGTATCTGAGAGCTAACCCCTCTCTTCTAATTGTAGCTGGGTCATGTGACCAACTCTCTGACCTCCAACTGACCCAGAACAGGAAGCCAGTTACTTCTCTATTCATTCCTTTGAGACTGAACGTGAGGATCTCATAGGAATACATAGAGAATTAGACTTCCTGTCCACACATAAGGTGCTGTGTGAGTTGGTGGGTCTGATTGCTGGTCACATGACACAGATGAGAAACATCAGGGAGATATAACTCACAAATACAGACACTGGTAAGAAAATGACATTCACTACAGATTACATCATGTACATTTCTAGCAGGACAGAGAATAAATTTTTTTTGCGGCAGCCCCTTTTATTCAGTGCCAGCATTTTTGGCCTTGTTCAGGCTCATAAAATAAGGATAGACATTCAATAACACAAGTTTGTTAGGGAACTGAGGTTTATGCAGGTCCATAAGTAAAAAGGTCATAGTCACATCCAATCTAATTTCCTTCTCATCCCATTTTATTTTATATTCCCAGTGCAGTGTGAATGGAAACTCAGTAATTCATAGTTGTGATTAGTAATTCTTAAAAAGTAAAGATTTATGTGTCTTCATGGTGACAAACCCTGTGTAGTCCGATCCTAAAAAGGTTTGTACTGTAGTCTTTTACCATAGCAACTATGGATGAGTGCAGCGAGCTTCAGAACATAGATCCGAAGTAACTTTGGTCAAAACTTTGTTTAAATGCTGTACGGAGATTCATCACCATACAGCATTAAAACGTATGGGCTCCGGCCAGGCAAATTCAACTTCGGGATTTGATATTTCAACTTGAAAACCATTTTGAAATTTGGTTCCGAAATCAGCTTCTGTACCAAAGTATCAGCCGGTACCAAACCCGACTACAGATACCCGTTTTAAAATGGTTTTCCGGTTTGATAATCAAATACCGACGTTATCAATCATTTCGCCTTGCTGGAGCCTAGACACATCTCCTTACAGCATTAATACAAAGCTTTCAGCAAAAGCAACTTCAGATCTAGGATCCAAAGCTTGCTTCGCTCATCCCTAATGGCAACACATAGGTCTACATGGGAGTTGCAGACATAAAACGGTAGGAAATTTCTGATCAAGACGGGTTCCAAAGCTTCTACCAACTTCACTTCAGATGTTTATAGAAAATTGGTTAAATGTTTGCAATTTATTAAAAAGGTAAAAATAAAATGTTACATGGACATAAGTATTCAGACCCTTCGCTCTGGAGGCCTCCCATGTCTTTTGATCGTCTTTGAGATGTTTCTACACCTTGACTGGATTCCTCCTGTGATAAATGTAGTTGACTGGACATGATTTGGAAAGATATATGTGACTATATAAAGCAAGGATGCTCTGTCTGCGGCCCTCCAGCTGTTGCAAAACTACAACTCCTAGCATGCTCTAATAGCTGTACGCTGTCCAGACGTGCTGGGAGTTGTATTTTTGCTGGAGGGCCACAGGATGGGCATCCCTGATATAAAGTATCATAGCTAACACTGCATATGAGAGCAGAAACCAAGCCATGAGGAGGAAAGAACTGCCTGTAGAGCTCAGAAACAGGATTGTATGGAGGCACAGATCTGGAGAAGTGTACAAAAATTTTCTGCTGTATTGGGTTCTTTTTTTCCCTTAATGTGGAAGCCTTGTTCTTGGGGAAAAGCCAACTTCACATGCTGTGCTGTGTTTATTGTGACCCTGGTGATTTATTAACCCTTTGGCTACCAGCCCCATACATGTATGGCGCCCGCTCGTGCATGCAATAAAAACTACTAATTGTCCCACAAATAATGAGCCCCCAACACAGCTCAGTAGACATAAAAAAGGACATAAAAAAAAAAAAGTTATGGGGGTCCGAATATGGTGATCTGAAAAAAATATTTTTTCCCCAAAGTTTAATTAATTTTTCAGTATTTAGACATATAAAACTTATACGTACAGTGATGAGCAAAAGGGTAACAATGTTTGGACTTTCAGGCTCCATATCTCACCATCCACTACAGCTTTAAACGTGTGACTACCATCACTTTACAGACAATCATCTTGGCTATCACATACATAAACTGAAGTTGCAACTATTTAGCATAAGATTAGTTATGCAGATTATTGTCCTGTAACTGCATTGTTACTGGTTTGCTCCTGGTGGTGGAACAATCTTTTTTTTTCTATCTTTTAATTAGGTTGATTTCCAAGCTGAAGGTCACTGGTTTAAATTCAGGAGCAGCCATGAAGAGGATTTCCCAAGAAAAAGAGAACCAGCATCATCCAGCTCATCGATAGCGGTATCTTGGCTGCGAGTGCTATGACACAAGAATATGAAATAAAGTCCGTCCATCCATTCCAAAGCCAAGAGGTGGACGTCCAGGCAAAATATCGGAGTCCACAAGTCGGCTCATCACAAGGTCTATCAGTTCTGGAGCGACAAACACGGCAGTGGAAAGTGCTTTGTAATAGTGAGATCACAGATGTCCATGCAAGCACCGAGTGATGCGCATTACACAAGTCTGGAATGGTGGCCTGAAAAAAGGTGAAAAAGCCTTGGATCGAGTTTATAAAAAAGTATGAACAGGTGATTTGGTGCGATGATACAAGTCAATAGACTGGGCTCTGATGGGTGCAAATGGGTCTGGAAGAAAGAAGGGAAAAGGGGCTAACGGATCGAGAAACTGAAGTTGGAGGAGCCTGATATGAAAAAACTGTATTCATACTTAAAGGGAACCTGTCATCTCTGAAACACCCCCTGAACTAGAGTAAGCGTTTTATAGTGTAAATGATGCTGAATCCGAATATATAAGTTTTATCTTCATACTCACTTCCATTCTGACGCTGTGCTCCCACAAACCAGCAGTAAAATGCACTCACTGGACTCTTCTTTGAGTCCTCTCCATTATGTGAGTGAGCACCGGAGTCCAGTGAGTGCATTTTACTGCTGGTTTGTGGGAGCACAGCGTCAGAATGGAAGTGAGTATGAAGATAAAACTTACATATTCGGATTCAGCATCACTTACACTATACACCGCTTACTCTAGTTCAGGGGGTGTTTCGGAGATGACAGGTTCCCTTTAAGCGAGTCGACCAGTGTGCACCAACATTGGGAACGTATAGAAGAGACCTGGGAACAGATTTCGGTCTAAATATGCTTGAATCTAATCGAGTGCATTCCCAGAAGGATTCAGGCAGTGTTGAAAGTCAAAGGTGGATTACTAACATACTAAAATACTAACAAAATAATAAAAAAATAAAATTTAGAATTTTGGGAGAAAAACAGTAACAATGCAATTACATGACAATAATCTGCATAACTAATCATATGCTAAATAGTTGCAAGTATTTGTGTAATTTAACGAAATTCCGATAGACGAGCTGAACTGTTTGTGTGACTGCCATAGAAGTGACTGGAGAAAGCTGAAGCCAGCGGTGGCAGCCACCTCACAGGGGTTAGGGGACCCCCTTTCTGGAGTTAGGTGCAGGCCCCACAGGAGGGTCTATGTCAGGCTATTAGGGCATACGCTGTGGATGCTTCATACCCCTATTAGGAACGCCACTAGACATACACGGCTCCACAGGTTACTCAGTCCAGGCACAGTCAGCTCTGCAGCGTACACAACACTTCCACGGCGCCTCATTGGCCAGCTCCTGTCACGTGACACCGTGTGTTTGGCAGACCAGGTACACAGAGCGCCACACACCCCTTCAACTACACTGACATTACATGCTATATCTCAACACCCAGCCCTGGAGGATTACCATGCTGGGCGGCTGCGGGTTCCTCTCAGCTCTGCTAAGCTCAGCACAGTTCTCGGTCGGAGAAACGCAGGACACAGCGGGAGTCTGAGCGGGACCTGCGAGCTGCGGCCATGACTACGCGTAAACACCCCGGAGCCGAGCGTGACAGCAGCACCGAGAACAAGCACTCTGCACTTCTTACGAGACAGTAGACACCGGAACCAGCGAGACGAGAAACTGACGCTAGCAAGAGACGAAAGCCGGAACAAAAGAGAGGATGACTGGGATGAGAGAGAGGGGCCAGCTGCGGAACCAGAGAGATGACAACAACAGACAGAGCGGCGTCATTGCATGGAGCTAGGGGTGGTGACTGGAGGTGAACACATGGTGGCGCTGATGTGCCCTATGGTGCGGCACTTAGTCCTGGATTCCAGTATTTGGATGTAGCTCCATAGAGAACAGTGGCACTGGAGACAGCGGCTACTTGTAGTGATGTGGAGCTACCGGAACTAGGGATTGGAGCAAAGAGGTCACCTAACCGGAACCAGGAGGAGATGAGAGCACACAGGGAAAATAACAGTGGTAAGAGCCGATCAGCAGCACGCTCTCTTCTCAGCCAGCTGATTGATAGATGCTTGTGTAAATGGTGTGTGCCGAGGTGTCTGAACAAATATGTCATGTTCCTATAAGACTAGAATCGCACATGCAGGTTTTGATGCAGTTCTTTGAGCCAAAATCAGAAGTGTATCCAGCAGGAAGTATAACCTAAAAGTTCTTCCTTTATATTTCCATTTCTATTCGAATCCACTTCTGTCTGTGGCTGAAAAAACTGCATCAAACACCTCATGTGATTTTATCCTAACAAACACTGCACATATTGTGGCTGTTATGCCCGAGCTGACCTGGATATATGTATAGTGCTCTATTACTAACTATACCTGGAGTCTATATATCCATAATAGTCATTATAACCCCTGTCCTGACTATACCTGGAGTCTATATATCCATAACAGTCATTATAACCCCTGTCCTGACTATACATGGAGTCTATATATCCATAACAGTCATTATAACCCCTGTCCTGACTATACCTGGAGTCTATATATCCATAACAGTCATTATAACCCCTGTCCTGACTATACCCGGTGTCTATATATCCATAACAGTCATTATAACCCCTGTCCTGACTATACCTGGTGTCTATATATCCATAACAGTCATTATAACCCCTGTCCTGACTATACCTGGAGTCTATATATCCATAACAGTCATTATAACCCCTGTCCTGACTATACCTGGAGTCTATATATCCATAACAGTCATTATAACCCCTGTCCTGACTATACCTGGTGTCTGTATATCCATAACAGTCATTATAACCCCTGTCCTGACTATACCTGGTGTCTGTATATCCATAACAGTCATTATAACCCCTGTCCTGACTATACCTGGTGTCTGTATATCCATAACAGTCATTATAACCCCTGTCCTGACTATACCTGGTGTCTGTATATCCATAACAGTCATTATAACCCCTGTCCTGACTATACCTGGTGTCTGTATATCCATAACAGTCATTATAACCCCTGTCCTGACTATAACTGGTGTCTGTATATCCATAACAGTCATTATAACCCCTGTCCTGACTATACATGGAGTCTATATATCCATAACAGTCATTATAACCCCTGTCCTGACTATACCTGGAGTCTATATATCCATAACAGTCATTATAACCCCTGTCCTGACTATACCTGGTGTCTGTATATCCATAACAGTCATTATAACCCCTGTCCTGACTATACCTGGTGTCTGTATATCCATAACAGTCATAACCCCTGTCCTGACTATACCTGGTGTCTGTATATCCATAACAGTTATTATAACCCCTGTCCTGACTATACCTGGCGTCTGTATATCCATAACAGTCATTATAACCCCTGTCCTGACTATACCTGGTGTCTGTATATCCATAACAGTCATTATAACCCCTGTCCTGACTATACCTGGTGTCTGTATATCCATAACAGTCATTATAACCCCTGTCCTGACTATACCTGGTGTCTATATATCCATAACAGTCATTATAACCCCTGTCCTGACTATACCTGGTGTCTGTATATACATAACAGTCATTATAATCCCTGTCCTGACTATACCTGGTGTCTGTATATACATAACAGTCATTATAATCCCTGTCCTGACTATACCTGGTGTCTATATATCCATAACAGTCATTATAATCCCTGTCCTGACTATACCTGGTGTCTGTATATCCATTACAGTCATTATAATCCCTGTCCTGACCATACCTGGTGTCTATATATCCATTACAGTCATTATAACCCCTGTCCTGACTATACCTGGTGTCTATATATCCATAACGGTCATTACAACCCCTGTCCTGACTATACCTGGTGTCTATATATCCATAACAGTCATTATAACCCCTGTCCTGACTATACCTGGTGTCTATATATCCATAACAGTCATTATAACCCCTGTCCTAACTATATCTGGTGTCTATATATCCATAACAGTCATTATAACCCCTGTCCTGACTATACCTGGTGTCTGTTTATCCATAACAGTTATTATAAATCTAGTCCTGACCATACCTTGTGTCTGTGGCTAAGCCCCATGCCGTTATACTATAAACAGTGATAAGCAGGGTGTTCTAGTGATGATAGATAATCAGTTCTCACCTTTCCTGTGTTCCCTCCTGTCCTTATACTATAAACAGTAATAAGCAGGGTGTTCTAGTGGTGATAGATAATCAGTTCTCTTCTCTCCTGTGTTCTCCCCTGTCCTTATACTATAAGCAGAGATAAGCAGGGTGTTCTAGTGGTGATAGATAATCAGTTCTCTTCTCTCCTGTGTTCTCTCCTGTCCTTATACTATAAACAGTAATAAGCAGGGTGTTCTAGTGGTGATAGATAATCTGTTCTCTCCTCTCCTGTGTTCTCTCATGTCCTTATACTATAAACAGTAATAAGCAGGGTGTTCTAGTGGCGATAGATAATCCGTTCTCACCTCTCCTGTGTTCTCTCCTGTCCCTTATACTTTAAACAATAATCAGCAGGGTGTTCTTTTAGTGATGGATAATCAGTTCTCACCTCTCCTGTGTTCTCTCCTGTCTTTATACTATAAACAGTGATAATCAGTGTGTTCTAGAGGTGATAGATAATCAGTTCTCACCTCTCCTGTGTTCTCTCCTTTCCTTATACTATAATCAATGATAAGCAGGGTGTTCTAGTGGTGATAGATAATCAGTTCTCACCTCTCCTGTGTTCTCTCCTTATACTATAAACAGTGATAACCAGGGTGTTCTAGTGGTGATAGATAATCAGTTCTCACCTCTCCTGTGTTCTCTCCTGTCTTTATGCTATAAACACTGATAAATAGGGTGTTCTAGAGGTGATAGATAATCAGTTCTCACCTCTCCTGTGTTCTCTCCTTTCCCTTATCCTATAATCAGTGATAAACAGGGTGTTCTAGAGGTGATAGATAATCAGTTCTCACCTCTCCTGTGTTCTCTCCTGTCTTTATACTATAAACAGTGATAATCAGTGTGTTCTAGAGGTGATAGATAATCAGTTCTCACCTCTCCTGTGTTCTCCCCTGTCCTTATACTATAAGCAGAGATAAGCAGGGTGTTCTAGTGGTGATAGATAATCAGTTCTCACCTCTCCTGTATTCTCTCCTGTCTTTATACTATAAACACTGATAAGTAGGGTGTTCTAGAGGTGATAGATAATCAGTTCTCACCTCTCCTGTGTTCTCCCCTGTCCTTATACTATAAGCAGAGATAAGCAGGGTGTTCTAGTGGTGATAGATAATCAGTTCTCACCTCTCCTGTGTTCTCTCCTGTCCTTATACTATAATCAGTGATAAGCAGGGTGTTCTAGTGGTGATAGATAATCAGTGCTCACCTCTCCTGTATTCTCTCCTGTCCTTATACTATAATCAGTGATAAGAAGGGTGTTCTAGTGGTGATAGATAATCAGTTCTCTTTTTTCCCCATCAATATCTTCATCAATATCAGATCAGCAGGAGTTCAAATCCCGACACTAGGCACAGCCGCTATACAATGTACAATGCTGTATAAAGGTCGTAGCGCTCACCGAAGCTCCACAGCCTCTTCAAACAACTGATAAGTGGTGGTACCAGGTATCGGACACCACCGATCTGATATGGATGATCTATCTTGAGGACAGGTCATTAGTATTTTTCTCCTGAAAAACCTCTTGAACTACTATCTAGGAGCTTTTGTACTACAGACGTAGCTAGACATGCCTGGTGCGTCCTCTTCTACTTGGCAGCCAGATGTGGCAGTATGGAAGAAGCCTTGAATGCAGTGCCTAGCAGTGGTTTTTATGGAGGCCTCTGGTCTGCTTACTTGTGTTCTCTATAGTGTAGCCATTGTTAGAATGGATTGGACATTGTCCATTGTTCAGCCAGATTGCTCGTCCTCACATTTACAGTAATGCTGTATTGACTTTGGCTGACGTTCACCCCCAGGAGCACGCTATTCACTTGAATGTGAGGGTTGCTAAGTAATGCAGGACATTATGTGCAGTGTTTTCCATGGAGGCTTCTCATACAGGAAGTCCGTGGAGGTGATCCCTGCAGGTGCACACTGTGCTGTGTTCTGCTGCATATCAGGTAATGCTCCTCTCCTTACTGTTCAGTGTGCTCACACTGCTTTGGTTTTTATGCTTTAGAACACTGCGAGGGTAAGCAATAATTTGTAATGAATTTATGAAATCAGTGATATCTTGTAATATTTTAAGCTGTGACAGCAGTCATTACCAGTTCCTTTTTTCTTCTTTCCAGCCAGTGATCTATGACTAAGGTTCTGCTCAGAAGGCTAAGTGACTACAAGTGGGATACCCGGTGCCCATTGAAATGTCCCTTCCACCCGTGATTTGTCATCATGAACCGTTATACAACAATCAAACAGCTCGGAGATGGCACTTATGGCTCAGTCCTTCTGGCAAGAAGCACGGAGTCGGGGGAGCTGGTTGCCATTAAAAAGTATGTTTTATGACATAGGAGGGACACATGTACCTTCAGTATTCATTTACTTAAGGCCCCATTCACACGACTGTATGTATTCCGTGTCCGTATAAAAACGGAACGGAAGACATACGGAAAGTCTTCCGTAGTGTTCCGTAATTTTGCAGACCCATTGACTTTAATGGGGCTACAGACGTGTTTTGCGGCCAAGTACAGGACATGTTTCATTTTTTTTGCGGGAGAACTTCCGTAATATACGGCTACGGAATGCACACGGTGTGCATTCCGCATTTTTTTTCTCCTATGGAAAAATGAATGGGTCCGTATGGTTCCGCATCTTATCCGCAAAAATGCGGATAAGATACGGAAATGAACATACTGTCGTGTGAATGGGGCCTTAACTTGATCAGTTTCTTGCTATTTGTTTAGAGTATTTCAATACTCAAAATCCAAAAATCAAATTTGAAGACAGTAAATCTATGACATGTCACCCTCCATTTACATACAGGGGTGACCTTAGTGTTTCCCATTGGAAAGCATGCTTGGATTTTTGCACAGTGGCCACAGGGTCACACCTGCATTGGAGTCTCCATTCAGGGCCTCTATCACAGATTCCATCAAAAACAGCGGAGTGAGAAGTCATCCATGAAGGAATTTTTTTCTCCGCTAATATAACCGACTCCTGAACAGAAACGATCCCATTATAGACAATGTGATCTGTTTGTCTCCATTCGGGAGTGGTGTGCTTTCCCCATATTCATGTGAATGGAGCTGGACTATAAGACCAGATGCAACCCATGGGCAAGAATGGCACTGGTTCTGAAACGGCAAACCCAGTCTGTACAAACACCAAATGTATCAATTAAAAAACACTGAATGGAAAAAAGAAGTTGTGCTTATGTGACATAGATGGGTACTTAAAGGGGTTCTCCGGGAATTAAGAAAATGAAAATATTTAAATATTACTTCAGTATAAATATTTTCCCAAATACCGTTCATTAGTTATATTGGCTAGTTTTGTCTAGAGGGTAATCATTAGGAGAAGTAAAATGGCCGCCGTTCTATTAGTACACACAAAACCTGTCCTAATCACACAGGAGGACACATTACTTCAAACGGTAGGTAAAGGGCTGCCTTATCCTCCTTTCTGTTCTGCTTGTCAGAGATTATGATCCTGAATACAGCTGGTAAGATCTTCATCTGAATCTCTGTAGGAATGGAGTTCATGAGGAGACATGAGAGAGGACGGACAGGACAGTAGTAATGGAGACTGTATACAAGTGCTGCTGCTCATTACCTACACCCCCATCGTCTTCTCTGTACTTCATGTCTCCTAATGAACTCCATTCCTACAGAGATTCAGCTGAAGGTCATATTAAACTTATTCAGGATCATAATCCTTGACAAGTAAGAGAGGAAGATGGCGCAGCTCTTTAACTTGTGCTCCTGTGTAATTAGGACAGGTTTTGTGTGGACTAGTAGGATGGCGGCCATTTTATTTTTCCTATTGATTGCTCCCCGGGCAAAACAAGCCATTATAACTCATAAAAGGTATTTGGTAATATGTTTATAATGAAGTAATATTTAAGTATTTTCATTTTCATTTAACCCTTTCAGTACCGGGGTTTTTTTCGGTTTTGCTTTTTCATTTTTATTCCCTATTTTCTGTGAGCCCTAACTTTTTTATATTTTTGTTCACATAGCTGTATGGGGGCTTATTTTTTGCGGGACAAGTTGTACTTTCTAATGCCGCCATTAATTATGGCATAAAATGTAGTGGGAAGCGGTAAAAAAAAATTCCAAATAGGGGGGAATTGGAAAAAAACGCACCGTTTTACGGGTTTTGTTCCTATGGCGTTCCATTTGCGGCAAAACTGACCCATGCCCTTCGTTTTCTGAGTCAGTACGATTACAACAATATCCCATATGTATATGTGTTATGTTTAAATAGTGTAAAAATAAATTTAAACTTTGAAAAAAAAAGTTGTTTTTTTTTACATCGTCTGACCCCCATAACTTTTTTTTTAGTTACATTCACTGAGCTGTTTAGGGGCCCATTTTTTGCGGAACAATCCATAGTTTTTATTGATACCATTTTGGAGTGTGCGTGACTTTTTGATCACATTTTATTACATTTTTTTGGGTAAGAGAAGTAGTGAAAAAATGGTAAATCGGCCATTTTGACCCTTTTTTTCCATCATGCAATTCGCCGTATTGGAAATTTTTTTTATATTTTAAAAGTACGGGTGTTTTCGGTCGCGGTGATACCCATGATGTTTATATTTATTGTTATTTAGGTATTTATTTTTTAATTATACAGAAGGGGGGGTGATTTAAACTTTTATATATTTTTTTATATATATTTTTTAACATTTTTTTTTATGTTTTGTGATTATTTTAAGGCTTATATATGAGCATATAGATAATGTTTTTTAATTTTTCATTTTGAGCAATCAGGGATTTTTAAAACTCCATTTTAAGTCCCTTTTGCTCATTTCTTATCCAGGCCTGCCATCTGGTGGCCAAAATAAGAATTGCAGATTGAAAGCTGTAAACCTCATCAGCGAGCTTTGCACACGCTCTGAAAGCTGTAGATACCCGATTGACCACACGGGGCGTCTGCACAACACCTGGAAGCACGTGCTTCTGGGATTTTAGCGCTATTAGATGACGTGATCTCACGTGATCACGGCATCTAATGCCTTTAAGTTACCGATCGTCTATATTGGTAAGTAACGGCAAGTCTCTCAGCGCTGGTACCAAAAGGGTTAAAGGGGTTGTCTCACTACTGCAAATTGCATTTATTATGTAGAGGAAGTTAATACAAGGCATTTACTAATGTATTGTGATTGTCCATATTGCTTTCTTTGCTGGCTGGATTAATTTTTACATCGCATTATATACTTCTTGTCCAGCATTGGTGGTCCTGTTTGCACACTGTAGGAAAAAGTGCCAGCCTATGTGCACTCCTGTGATCCCAGCCACCAGAGAAACCAGAGCTTTTTTCCTATAGTGTGCAATCACAGCCAACACTGCTGGATTGCAGGGTGATCATAACCATGGAAACGAGCAGTCTATAATGCGATGGAAAAATGAATCCAGCCAGCAAAGGAGGCAATATGGATAATAACAATACATTAGTAAGTGTCTTGTATTAACTTTCTCTACATGATAAATGCCATTTGCTGAAATGAGACAACCCCTTTAAGAGGAATGAGGGTTGGGGTTACCCTAGGTGGACATCTCCATTAGCAGTCTACGTGCCTGATGTGGGCAGCACAACCTGTTTTAACATCACTGGAAATGGAGAACTTGTATTCCTCATGAGATAACAGTTCTGGAAAATCTTTTCCTATAACGATTGAGCAGATTTACTAATACTGTCTAATTTTTAGACAGTGTAAATGTAGACTAGACTGTCTAAAATGATAAATCTGGAGCACTTTTAGCCTGTCCAGTCTGTTCATACCACCTATTAGTTGGCTTACTTTGCCATAATTCATCACCAAAATGTTCACCCCCCATTCCAATGAAGCCACGCCCACCTTGCACTAAGCTGTGCACCTTATTTAGTGTAGTGGAAAAGGGGTTTTCTGAGACTTTTATACTGATGACCTATCCTCTGGAAGGAATAGACTATGGCAGCCCTACAGAGTGGGTGAATAATTCAGCCGTGTGATTTAGCTCAAATGTTTTTGTTTTTCATTATTGCTGATTCTAGTTAGCATGTGACGCATACATTTTTTTAAATCTTTTTATTTTAACTTTTATGAAATAGAATGAAAAGAAAATTTTACTCCTGGGATGAATGCATGAATCTTCGAGAGTTAAAGGTAATTGTTGGGTGTTTTATATTTGTTTTTTGTTCTTGTTGCTATTTTTTTTTTAATTAACCAAGTAATACTTGGTCTTAGTCTTATGAGGTTGTATGCCCCACACATTTAATACATTGAACTTCCATGGATCCAGCATGTTTAGGGACTATGAGTGACTGATTAAATACCTCCATAACTATAACAGTGGTTGTTTAACTCTTCCAGTATATGTCCAGAGCATAGCTTTCTTGGTTTAATTATATTTAAATAGTTCTAAAGCAAGCTCATTTTGATCTTTTTTTTTATTGTTTTGGGAGCTGAGATATCTTTAATCGGCTTGCCCAACAGAAAATGCCAAAAGGGCTCAGAATAGGTTAAAAAAATAAAAGAAGCAATACTCATCTAACCATTCTCACGGGTCCCTGCTGGTCTCTACTTCCTGATCTGCTTCAGCACACAGGAAATGCCAATCAGTGGCTAAGGCCGCTCACTCCTTGGCTAGTGATTGGCTGAGCAGGCACTTCCTGTGTTTCAAGGCTGGATCAGGGCACTCAGATCAGTGGGGACCTGGTAAGCGGCAGGAGATTGGTGAGTTATGACTCTTTTGACTACATTTTTCCCCACTGGACGGGTCCTTTACTGCATTTCTAGCTGTTTTATTGTAGCCTGTGTTAGTTTTAAGAGCAGAATGCTAACATTGTCTTTGCTTGTTTTAGTCTCTGAGGAAGCTCAATCACGCCAATGTTATTAAGCTGAAGGAAGTCATCAGAGAAAATGATCACCTGTATTTTGTGTTTGAATACATGAAGGAAAATCTGTACCAGCTGATGAAAGATCGGTATGTGCCGTACAGAGTGATAAGTTGCTATTTGTATGTATTTTAGTTAATGAAAGTTCCCTAATTTATGTTAAATAACAAAGATATTGAGTGTAATAGAGGCTATTAAAGTGACTGTCCAGTCAGGAGTTCAGAAATGATGTATAAGTCAGTATCTATAGAGGATGATCCTAGGTCTTGCTCCATAACTCGGCACCATTATAGCAGAGCTGTGATCTGTGACTTAAAGGGGTTATCCCATGACTAATGTAAAAAATGAAAATCAGACATCATATAGATGACAACCTCTTTCTAACAAAGCTAGAACCAGCCCTGTACCTCACATGGATCCAGAGATCTCCACATTCATTGCTCTGCTAGATTTATATCAAGCTGGCAGCTCAAGGGGAGTGTCTTTTCTGCTGCATCTAAGGGGGCGTGTCTCAGCTCTCCCTATCACAGCTCAGGAGGCAGTTGAAGGATAAAACTGAGCATGTGCGGCCTTCACAGTGAGCCGGACAAGGAAATAAGAAAAACGCAAACAGCAGGTGGCGCTATACAGATACATTTTATTGAATAACTCAGTGGCTATGCAAAAATTTTTAATTACGTGCAATTACAAAAAAAATTCAGATCCAGGTGCTGGTTTGAAAACTATAGAATATTTTTTGTGACACAATCAATTTAATCACTTATAGGGATTTTATGCTAGTCTGAGAAACGCCTTCTGTCTCCTCATTGGTGGAGGTAGCTGCTCTATCCCTTCCAATGTAGATCTGCCTCCTTAGATTGGCCGCTGTGCATGGACAGAATGATTATGAAGGGCAGATTATTAAATCGCCAGTGAGAAAAATGAGGAACATCAGGTAACTGCATGATGTGTACTGAGGTGAATGAGGGGAACCTACAGTGTTGCATTAAAAGGGTTTTCTGAGATTTAAATACTGATGATCTATCCTCTTGCTAGGTCATCAGTATCTGATCGGTGGGGGTCTGACATCCAGGACCTCAGCCTATCAGCTGTTTGAGAAATCGGCGCTCCTGTGAGTGCCGCGACCTTATCCGTGCTTACCTAGCACAGTGCCATACATTGCTGTGCTTGGTATTGCAGCTCAGTCCCATTCACTTCTATAGGGCTGAGGTGCGCCTAGGCCATGTGACCGATTTAACGTGTTGTCACTGGCCCAGGGAAAGCAGCAAGAAGGTCACATAGCTACTGTGAATGCCAGAAGATTAGGTCATCAGTATTTAAGTTTTGGAAAACCCACCTTATTTGAGCTTTATTCCTGAGAATGTTGCTTTGGATGAGGTGTTACTGACTCATACGTCTTTATTACAACTTCAGAGCCATTTTCCTGATATCTGTGTAATGCTGAGTGGGGTATAACATGCACATGATATACTCACTGATATAAGTCATTCATTTACTCAGAGCTTCACTACAAACAGCATCTAAAAGATGAACTAGTTCAGACTGAGTGACTTTAAAAGTAAACCTGTCACCAAGGTATCTTGCCCAGGACTGCTCAGACTACCGTAAAGAATTTTTACAATCGATGGGCTATCCTCAGCCTAGACCATCTCCATCTGATCGACAATCAGCAGTTCTGCAGTGACATTGGCGCCACACTACCCTGCTCCCCCAATGGCTATTGAACGGAGCTGCTCCTATTCACTTCAACACAGTGGGCGGAACTTGTTGGGGATAGGCCATCAATTGTAAATTCCTGGACCACCACTTTAAAGGGGTTGTACATTCTTTAGATAGAACTATGCTGAGGCTAGGTCATCAATACTAGAGTGTTAGAGGTCCGACACCTGGCACCACCTCCAGTCCGCTTTTTGAAGAGGCCACAGCGCTCCTGTTCCACAGCCTCTTCAGACAGCTGGTCGACGAGGGTGCCAGGTGTTGGACCTTGGCAGTCTAATACTGATGACCAAGCCTGAGGATAGTTCAGCAATATCTAAGCACTGAATGATGGGTGCCCTTATGTGCAGTTTCACAGACCATTTCTTATGAGCATTTCAATGTTTATTGCTCTTCACTATGTGTAAACTGTATTTTAATTCTCCGCAGGAACAAATTATTTCCTGAATCCACCATCAGAAACATTATGTACCAGATACTACAAGGGCTTGCTTTCATACATAAATATGGTAAGGACTATAAGGGTAAAGAATTTTTTTCAGTAAATTACATCTAAGGCCCAAAATGGCAATGTGATGGCCGTTTTCAGAACACGTCAAAGCATGTCCATGACCGTGAATACTGGCTGTCAAAAATAAGACTTTTGCTATTTTGTTCATTTTCATTGCCCGATAGCCGCCATACGAGTCAAGGGGGCCGTTTTTGAGAAAGGTATCCGTGAAAAAAATGGCTGTAATAAATTGACAGTGAATGGGGCCTAAGGTGTGGAGGCTACAAGTCCTTTCATACAAGTTTCTACAAAAGGAAAACCGCCAGACACAGGGGTTCTGCGACTTAGAAAACTTGTTTTCCCATGTTGAGGATCCTCATCTCTGTGACAAAGGGGAGGGCTGTTACAAAAAGCAACCCTCGTTCAGGAGGATTTGCCCTGTCCTGCATAGCACTGAAAACTTTACCTATGGTGGCGATACAGGGAAACTGAATACCTACTGTCAAGTTTCCCCACCAATTACCGCTGATTACTGGGGTGCCCAGCAGGGGCGCAATTTGTAATCAACTTCTTGTCAAGGGCCATGTCTAACAAATGGGGATTGTCCAACAGTGGACTGCCCCTTTAATCTTTGAAACTTCTTACTTTGCTGAATGTTCGCTGCATGATGTTACACTTTAGAAGCCTGAAGCATCTGAGATCCTCATTACAACACTTCTTATCTGTACTGTGAAATAGTTCAGCCATGTCAGACATTGAGAGGATCCATAGCGATGTTTTGTACGTGCAAATTTCACAACGGACCATTTAAAATATTCAAAACTATGTCCAGCCATGTTATTTGCGTGTAACCTAGTAGACCACGTTAATGATGCGTTTCCTCAAAATGTTGGAGTGTCTTAATATATACTCTGAAGGAGGTATTAATAATCCCAAATGTTCTTTACTTTTTGAAATTTCAGGGTTTTTTCACAGGGATTTAAAACCAGAAAACCTCCTCTGCATGGGACCAGAACTTGTGAAAATAGCAGATTTTGGACTAGCTCGAGAAACAAGATCTCGGCCACCTTACACAGATTATGTGTCTACACGATGGTAAAGAGGCATTATTTAATTCCAAAAATGATTAAAGTAGGGTGTGCGCTACTACTATAAACTGCCACAGCCAGCTAGACAAAAAGAAGCCTAATTTCTTTGAATTCAGGAGCGGTGCCGCCGGCTGGGGCACACTCAGTATTGGGTTCAACCCTAACTCCAGCAGACTATAGAAACCTCCACTGGTGCATTGGGAAGTGCCCTGTCTGTGGACTCAACGTGGAAAAGAACGAAGGATAAGGTCAGAGCCATTTGACATCCATTCTCAGGTATCAGACCTGTATCTCTACTAGATTACTATTCACACGCAGAAATACACTTACCTTGATACATTGGAACTTATTGTGGAAACTAGTAGGGTCATTTATCAAACTGGTGTGAAGTAGAGCTGGTTTAGTTGTCCATAGCAACCAATCAGATTCCACCTTTCATTTTCCAAAGGAGCTGTGAAAAATGAAAGGTGGGATCTGATTGGTTACTATGGGCAGCTAAGCCAGTTCTACTTTACGCCAGTTTGATAAATGACCCCATAGGTTTCTATTTGTCTACCTGGCGGTGGCAGTTTATACGAAGAGTGCACACCCTATTTTAACCATTTTTGTTATTGCGGTCATACGTGACCTTGGTTGGAGGTGTAACTGTCACCACTCTGGTGTTGCAACACTACAAGCTAACAGAGGAAGAAGCGCCAGTGGCGCTTTGTATTCTTAGTTTGGATGATTTAATTCCACATAAACAATAGTCATGGTAAACCAGCATTTGTAGAACTAGTCATAATATACAATATTCTACCAGTGCTGATGTCACTATATTTATGAGAATTAATGTCTATGTCCCCATCCACCTATCTTATCCATAGGCTGATATAACTGATGTTAGTAATGCCACACTTGTATTCAATAAGGCAGAGATACTATTGATTTGTCTATCCACAGGTACAGAGCGCCAGAGGTTCTACTTAGATCATCAAGCTATAGCTCCCCTATTGATATCTGGGCTGTTGGCTGCATCATGGCCGAAATTTACACCCTAAGGCCTCTTTTTCCAGGCTCAAGTGAAATAGACACCATATTCAAGATTTGCCAGGTTCTAGGGACACCAAAGAAGGTGAGACTGATAAATGATGCAGCTTATGGATGTACTCTTACTCTGTGTAAGATTCATCTGACTGTTGCATCTTAGTTACAATGAAAAGGAAAATGTATCACTTGCCATATTCTTATTTAAGGTTATTAGTTGGTAAATGCTATGTCATGGCCACATCATATCCATAGTTCTTGGCCAATCCTTTGCTACTAAACAGGTGCACAGTACCAGCCCCCGAAATGCTTGTGCCACTGGGGCCCAATCAACACACTGAATAGAGGAAGTTCAATGGAGGACTGCATAAGCTTTCTTTAAAGTTCTCTGCTGTTTTCAGTGTCGTATAAAGTGAACAGACAGCTCTAATGTGCACGGGGAGGGGAGAAGCGGATCAGGCACATTGAAGTTCAACGCCCTATCCCTTTGTTCTACTGAGAGATAAGCCTTGTCTGGCGTGCACAAACTGCTGACAGTAGTAGGTAGGTGTTAAGGAGAGCATTACAATTATTTTTGGAGATTTTATCAGGAGTAGTGTGAATATGAACTTTTATTCTGCTCCCACAAGTGTAAGTGTAGGCAGAGCTTCAGTGTAAAATGCTCTCTGCAATGAACTGATTCACAGCCCCTCCCCATTGTTAAATGACAGCTGTAGCATCCAACCAGAAGACCACTACAGCTGTCACTCAGAGCAGAAGGGAAGGGGTTGTGAAGCAGCTCAATGCAGAGAGCCCATCACAATGAAGCACCATCACAGGCACTTGCAGCAGCAAAATCTGGCAGAATAAAAGTTAATCACACTACTCCTAATAATAAAAGCTTCTCAAAAGGTATGTTTGTGCTCTTCTCCCCAGCCTCTACCTTGTGCTGTCAGCAGTTTTGCATAGTCAATTTGCTTCTCTACACTGTATCTCACTTACATTAGTTTACATTTATTCATAGTTTCCAGTGCAGGAAACCTTAGTGAAATGTGTCAGTTCTATCCATTTTGAAGGAAAGAATGTTTACCACCTGTTAATTAAAAAAAAGAAAAAAATCTGCTTTAAAGCGGTTGTGCATGAATGGCAGGATCCGTAAAGGGAACTTACCTGTTTCCTGGTGCCGGCTCCCCGCTCCTTCTTTTCCTGCCCTGCGGTGGTCTGCTGGGCTACCTCACTGTCAACATCCTGTGTGACCATTTGTAATGACATAAGGGGAGTAGGTCTCCGCTGCAGCCAGTGATTGGCTGCTGTAGTGTCAAACAGGATGGGAGGAGGAGAGAAATGGTAGCGCCGTGAAGAAGGTAAATAAGCTTCCCTTTACAGGTATGGCAGGGTAGGGTTGCCAACCCGACCCCTATTCTTGCACAAACCCTTGAAACAATGTTCCTACAAATGGATTACCGTATTTTTCACCCCATAAGATTCACTTTTTTCCCCCCTGCGACTTATGCGGTGAATACTAATGAGCGCTTCCATTATGGAAGCACTCATTAGCACCGAAGGACCGGGAAGCAGTAAAGGCTCTGTACTTACCGCTTACTGGTCCTCCGTTCGCTGCTCAGTGGCTGCACACCGTGTGAAGGCACTCTGTGACCTCACGCTGTGCGCGCCACTTCACAGCACAGCCACGGCATGCAGAGCAAGCTGGAGGAGAGGAGCAGTGGTGTCCGGAGAAGGAGAGGTAAGTGGGTTGTTTGTTTTTTTTTTGTTTTTCTTTTTTTTTTAACTTCTCTGTGCTGGTGTGAAAAGTTTGGAGGCTGATGAGAGGCATGCTGGGCTCATAATGAATGGTGGCTAATGAGAGGCAAGGGGCTGAATAGAGGATTGGGAACTCACATGGGGGCTGAAATGATGCATGGGAGCTCATATGGGGGCTGAAGAGAGGCATGGTAGCTCATATGGGGGCTGAAGAGAGGCATGGTAGCTCATATGGGGGCTGAAGAGAGGCATGGTAGCTCATATGGGGGCTGAAGAGAGGCATGGTAGCTCATATGGGGGCTGATGAGAGGCATGGTAGCTCATATGGGGGCTGAAGAGAGGCATGGTAGCTCATATGGGGGCTGAAGAGAGGCATGGTAGCTCATATGGGGGCTGAAGAGAGGCATGGTAGCTCATATGAGGGCTGATGAGAGGCATGGGGCTCTTATCTGAGGTCTGATTGGGGGTCATTCACATTGGGGTCTGAGCTGAGGTCTGGTTGTGGGTCTGATCTGAGGTCTTATTGGGGGTCTGATTGGGGCTGTGAGCTGAGGTATGGTTAACATTGGGGGTCTGATTGCTGGTCTTACCTGAGATCTAATGAAAATATTTTTTTCTTGTTGTCCTCCTCGAAAACCTAGGTGCGTCTTATAGGGTGAAGAATACGGTGAATAAGTCCTGCATTGCAAACTTTCAGCACTGTGCAAACCTTTTAGGTGTGGTAAAAATATTTCAAACGAAGAATGCTTTCAACAGTAGAAGTGTTAATATTTTATTTTTTATTGATTAATGAAATTCAAAGTGAATGAACAAAAGAGAAATCTAAATCAAATCAATATTTAGTAGAACCATCCTTTGACTTTAAAACAGTATCAATTCTTCTAGGTAGACTTTACACAGGGAAGTTCTTCCAAACATCTTGGAGAACTAACCACAGATCTCCTGTGGATGTAGGTTTGCTCAAATCTCTCTGTCTCTTCAGGTAATCCCAGACAGACTCGATGATGTTGAGATCAGGGCTATGTGGGGGCCATGTCATCACTTTTAGGTCTCCTTGTTCTTCGTTATGCTGAAGATAGTTCTTTGGCTGTAAGTTTGTGGTTTTTGTCCTGCTGCAGAATAAATTTTGAACGATTAACTCTTCTATTTTTGAATTACTCTTACTTTGCAGCATTTTTCCACACCTGCCTAAACCTTTTGCACAATAATGCACTTTTAAGGCTGGACCTACCAGTTGATGCCCTTCAAGCTGTAAAATTGTTTCCTTAGTAGGCAGAATAATGTAGTGTTCATTGAACATTTTGTGGGTGGACAAGCTCTACATTGACCAAATAATCACAAAGTAGCCCAGATATGCTCACTAGTGTTGTACCCCAGCTATCTGTACAAGTGTGTGCGAGGAGGACAAGCAGAATACTCTATGAATGCTTAGTTTCCCATTATAAATCCATACTGATTTAGGTTGTGGTCAAAGCCCCTTAACTCCTCAGTATGTTACTTGGATATAAAGGGATTGTCCCAAATTAGTACAACGTGGTTGCTTTCCTCCAGGAACACCATCACAATTTGTGTGTGTGATTGCAGCTCAGTCACATTCACTTCAGTAGAACTGAACTGCAGTACCGGGCACAGCCTGTGAACAGGGGTGGTGCTGTTTCTGGAAGAAAGCAGCCACATTTTTGTAATCCTAGATTAGATATGATAGTATTGATAGTATTTTTTGTTAGTTCTAGTGTAAGTTGTTATATCAAATAATTCTAGATCAGGTTTAATAAAATGTAGTTAAAATAACTTTCAGTATGCAGATCCTTGTGTAATTTAGGAAACACACTGTGTGACTTATCTGTAACTTGTTTCCCCTCTCTGTCCAGAATGACTGGCCTGAAGGCTACCAGCTTGCCAGTGCAATGAATTTTCGCTGGCCACAGTGTGTACCAAACAATCTGAAAACCTTAATCCCCAATGCAAGTAGTGACGGGATTCAGATCATGAGAGATATGCTACAGTGGGACCCTAAAAAGAGGCCAACTGCATGCAAGGTATGTTATCAAAATTACTATGTATTAAAAAAAATTTACATTTTACCAATTTCAGTTATGCCGTCTTGAAGACACGTTCCCTCAATGTTCTTCTGGCACGGATTAAGTTTATAAAATTCATATATGTCCTTGTTTACAGCCGTTTTTTGGGCACAAATTGCTCTTTTGTATCTGAACAGATGTGTGTTCTAAGTTATGGTTTGTTACTAGTTATTCATTTTAATAATTGGCATTGGCTTTTTTCTATCATATGGTCTAACACCCTATTTTGTAGGAATTGTTATGGCTTAGGTATTGTAGTAGTAGGCTGCCTTTTTTTATCAGGATGACTGCAGCGTAAAACATGTTTTTTCCTTTTTTTCTCCTGTTTGCTTTTAAGCTTTTCTGGGTGTAGCCCATTGTGATGCCATCTGGTGGCTGATATGATAACTGCAATAACCGATTGCACAAATGTTCACACAGAAAAAACACTGAAAATCTCTGTTGTGACGAAAACCTGCTCACAACTGAGAGGCGGATACAAATGCATCATTAGCACAAATCAGCTCTGCGGTGCGGACAGTTTGTTATAGTGTGTCAGTTTGGAGTCATAGAAGATTGCATCTGATGCTTTTATTGTTTTACATAAATTCTATGGTATTTCAGGCTCTCAGACACCCTTATTTTCATGTGGGTCAAGCTCTTGGTACACCTCAAAGAATTCAAGAGTTAACAAAACCGCCGAAAGACTATCAAGAAAAGCAAATTCCATTACACGTCAAGCCTGTTCCGCCATCTCAGCCACCACCCAAATATCAGTCCCGACTTTCATCACGTACCCTCCAGCAAAGCCAGTCAAATGGAAAGCCTTTCAAACTAGGCACATCTTTAGTGGATTCCATGGATAATGATGGAAGTGGAGGCCCCATGAACCACTCTATGCTGCCAGAGCTAAGCAACAGGGCTGCACCTCTTGTAAGTAGATGCTGCAATGCCTGACTGTATTTTAAGGGATTAAGCAAAATAATTAAGGCTCCCGTATATACAAAGATCTCATAGGCATGAAGGAAATACAAAACCCCAAAGGGAAAGACACGAAAAAGTAATCACATAGGGGTATTCCTATCTAGGACATGGATTTTATATCACTATGATATGCCATCAGTGTCATAGTGGTGCAGATCTTACATCTGGCACTCACTGCTGTCTCTAGAACAGGACCCATGCATGTGTGGCCACCGTCTCTTCAATGACAAACATTTGTAATGCGCTTTTCTCACTAAAGGGACTAGTTCTGTTGCTGGGGCAACTCCCTGGGAAGTCAGTGGTTGACATATTACATACAAACTCCATGCAGATGTTGTCCTTGCTCAAATTCAAACTCAGGACCCCAGTGGTACCACTGATCCACCATGATGCTACGGGATTTACGAAGGTAGCCGAGCACTGGCACAAGTGTTTCTGGCTCTCTCACAGCGGTGAATAGAGAGCACTCTGAGCATGTGCAGTGTACTGTCCTTCACTTCGGGGTACTGATATGGGGCCCGCTCCTATCTGACATTGATGGCAAATCCGAACGATATGCTATCAGTGTCCCAGATGGGCCATGTCCTCCAATGGCAGCACAATTTTACTGCGAAATCATGCAGCCATTGGATGCCGCGGGTGGGCATGGCTTGGCTGACCCAGTGGGCTGTACCCTTAAAAACCTGCATAATCTCCTGCTACGGCCTGCTTGCTTTTCCAAACAAAGTGCCAAAGCTACATGAATATCCAAAAAGTCACAATTTTTTTTGCATAAAAGGAACAGCCTGTCAGTTTATCGTATCTAGCAGAATGTAGCCATACCAGGGCAACATCCATGAGATTGACAAGCATAAGGCCAATTTTTGGTGACACATTTCCTTTAAGCTAGAATTGCACCAAAATTTTGGAGCAAAATGGCGCATCTTGGGACCACCCTTTCTCATGAAGTCCGATCCACTTTCTGCTAAGCTCCATTGTTTGCACTCAGTGCCTCTATTGTGCATCATAAACAGCTGGTCCGCAATATATGGGCATTGACCGTGTGCACTCCGTGGAGCAGATGCAGACCCGATGACTTGAATGAGTCCGCAATCCACACCATACAACCGAAGACAGGACTTTACCTAACTTTTGCGGAGCAGAGACTACAAAGTGCTTCCGTGGGATTTCAGTATGTGCCTCCTCGAATGAATCTTGTGGATCGCTGACCCATTCAAGTGAATGGCTCTACATCCGCAAACGGCGTGCACTCGGCCTGTACTCGTGTATTGCGGACCGCTATGTGCATGAGCCCTTAGACAGGTTTTGTGTGACAGATAATGTGAAGACAGTCTGGACCTCACTGTTGTATGTGCTCTATAGGATTTGCTGATCAATATAAATATCGTTATGTATACACTTTCAGAAAGTTACCTCTAATTTGGAGAACACGACTTTGAACATGAACACGAAGAATAGACGACGATGGGGATATGTGACGAAAACAGTCAAGAGCTCAGATGAGTGGGAGGACTTTCAAGATCTTGATATTGGCTCTTCTAATACTAGAACAGAAGCAAAGAATGAAAAACCTAGACCGATCGGGGATGGTCTTTGTAGGTAAACCGAGTTATTTTATTTGCTTCCTTATTAAAAGGTTCCTGCTGACGTTCCTTTGGAAGTCCATACAGTATATATCATTTACACTGAATTTCTGATTTTACTTTTGTCCCTCCATCTGCCTATCCTGAAGCAGTTTTGAGAGTATTTTAGATTTGAAGGAAGACAGTGGCACCGCTAGGCCTGTGCACTCCTCGTTCTCTCGACAAGACACTTCAGCATCCAGGAGAACGTCTGCTAAGCAACATTACCTGAGACACTCCAGGTATTTACCCGGTCAGTACAACAATTATTTCCTTCAACATTTCAGAAAACAAATGCATCCATAGATATGTGTTCACGAGCAACGTTTTTATTAATATAGTGGTAATGTAACCCGTAAACCGCAATCTCAGTTACTAACATTTAATATCATTTTTTGTATTGTTTCTTTAGGAATATCTATTAAAAACAATGCTGGAAGTAACCCTGATAAAGATGGAATAAATTCCTTTAACCACTGGCCAAATATTAGTCGGCCACTGAAGCCTCTTGCTGTGCCAACAGGTAAAACCTAATACACTGGTCTGTACTGTGTCCAGGGTTTTACCTGCTCATTTGTTGTATTAACGTCTATTGGGATTGTAACACCGCTATATATGTACTAAATGTAAAAATCTAAGCTGACACTATATAGAATGGTGAATTTTAAAGGGGTGTTCTAAGAAACAAATTATTACCTATCTACGAGCGATCAGTGGGTGGAGTCCCACCACTGGGGCCCCGACAATCACCAGAATAGGAGTCCAGTGACATCCATTTGAATGAGGAGGCAGGTGCCATTCCATCCAAAGTCTGTGGGACTGACGAAGCTAGCCGAACACTACTCAGTGTCTTGGCCAGTCCCATGGACTTTTAATGTAGTGGAGGTCAAGTATGCCCTATGCTGTGCCATTCAAGCAAAGGACATAGACGCCCGTGCCTGTCCAGTGGATAGGCGATAATTCATTTTTTTCTTAGAATATCCTTTAACCCCTTAGTGACCAGCTTGTTTTGGGTCTTAATTCCAAGAGCTATAACGTTTTATTTTTCCATTGATATACACATATGAGGGCTTGTGTTTTTTGCGGGACAAGTTGTAATTTTTAATTGCGCCATTTTAGACTACTCATGACTTGTTGATTAATTTTTATTAAAGTCCGCATGATCAACGCTATTAAACCAGGCAAACTGCCTGGTAGAGTTGATCATGCTGATTAAAATTATTCCTTTTATTTGTCTGTGTGTTAAACAGCTGCAGAGATATGTGTCTTTATTCACATGCAAATTAGCAAGTTGGAGCACCGGGGGCAGGGCTGAATTCTTGGAGAACTGCTTTTGTATCAGCCCTGTACTCTGCACACTCCCTCCTCCCCTTGATTGACAGGGCTAGACATTAGCACGCTGAGGGTAGAGCCATGTCATAGCATGTACATATGATATACACTACTTACTATAGCCTTACCATGTTGAGAAACCTGAGGCTTGGCACAGTCGGTTGCAATGATGTGATCGAGGCCTCCTGAGCCATTCTACTGCCTCAAAGGCTTCAGGCCTATTGGCAGGCATAGGTTCTCTTTGTCTTCTCAGAGGCAGGTTGGTCACCTCCTGAGGTGAAATATTTTTGGTCGCAGGCCACAGGTGATTAAATGCTTGAGAACTGCATGTTAGTATATGTAGCCCTACTTTAAAATCCTCACTCTGTTTGCCTCTGTAAGCAGTATTTCTATAGTATAAAACCTCAGCTGACGGGGTACAATTGTGGGCAGCCCATAACATGATGCTCTGGGTGATGTATTGCAGTGTGGATGATACTACGGTAAACGCATCTTAACGTCACTACCATTCACAGATTATAGTTTATGGGAAATGTAGTTGTGTCACTCGTCAGGTGATAATAAAGCAGGAAAATTGCTGTAGGGTTTTTTGAGGCCGTGGAGCACTATATTCCCATTTCTTTGGTTTATTGTAAAGTTTGATTAAGCGTGGCATCCTCTGAAATATTCTACGCATTTATTTTCAATTTAAGGACCCACCGGATTTACTGGTTACATCCCAACTTTCTGGAAACAGGAATTGAGTTCTCTTGGGCCAAAGACTCGATTAGCGCCACTTACAGACCCCCCAAGTGAGTTTCTTTTATTCTTTTTTCATTATTTTAAATAGATATATGTGTGTGTATATATATCATGTACACACATACATACAAAACATTATGCGGATGCTTTCTTTCGAGCTGCCTATACGTATTCAGCCAAACCCAACAACCTTAGTGGGATCAGCCGATAATCTAATGTGTTTGGGGCAGCCGCAGTCTTGGATAAAGAAAGACTCCGCTTATGTTCTGGTACAATCCAACATACCCAACCAGGGGTATCTGGCAGCAGCCTATCTTTCTATTGAAATAAACCAGCGTTCTCTTAGAAACATAGAAACATAGAAGATTGACGGCAGAAAAAGACCACCTGGTCCATCTAGTCTGCCCTTTTATTATCCTTTTATTGTTATCTTAGGATAGATACATGTTTATCCCAGACATGTTTAAATTCAGTTACTGTGGATTTATCAACCACCTCTGCTGGAAGTTTGTTCCAAGCTTCTACTACTCTTTCAGTGAAATAATATTTTCTAATGTTGTTCTTGATTTTTTCCCCCAACTAACCTCAGATTGTGCCCCCTTGTTCTTGTGTTCAGTTTTTTATTAATAACCCTTCCCTCCTGAACTTTATTCGGTCCGTCAATCATGTCCCTCCTTTCTCTTCTTTCCTCCAGACTATACATATTAAGAACTCTGAGTCTTTCTTGATAAGTTCTATGCTTTAGACCTTCCACCATTTTTGTAGCTCTTCTTTGGACCCTTTCTATTTTAGCACTACCCTTTCTCGCTCGTGTCATTGGGGGACACAGGACCGTGGGTATAGCTGCTGCCCCTAGGAGGCGACACTAAGCTGAAAAAGTGATGTGTCCTCCTGCCGGCTATATCCCCTCCCGCCTGGAGAGAGCATATCAGTTTTTAGCTTAGTGTCGTAGGAGGCAGACGTCCCTGCACCGCAGGGTTATTCGTTATTTTATTTTTCCTTCTTTTTATCCTTTCATTTAGGGGAACAGGGTCGCTTAGCCTTCCTGTCCCCCGGGGATACCTGGCCAGGGTCGGACCCCCTCCCTGCCCAGTTCCCCCATGAAGAAAAGTGGACCAGGGCAGCAATGCTCTCCTGCTTCCCGCCAGCCCTGGGGTCACCTGGAATCTAAAGTCCCTCCATCCGCTCCAGTCTCCTGCCACTTCGGTGCCAGTGACTGAGGAGGTGACCCTGCTGGTGTCATTGACAGAGGGTGAAGTGCTGGAAGGGGGATGGCAAGGTGAAGAGGGGTGAGTATACGTTACCCCCGCGGCCCCCACTACCACCAGGCACCCCCCTTTCCCCAGACCCTTACCCCCTTTTTTAAACCCCTCACCTTCTTGTTTCGGTGGCCGGTCGTGTCTCCAGGTCCTGCATTCCCCGTTATTGCGGCGGGTGGGGGCGAGTTACAGGCACACTCAGCGTTCTGGGGTCCCTGTTCATGCCGACGACTGCGCTTCGCTCACCGGAAGTGATTGTTCCGAACCAGAAGTACTTGCGGGCGGCCGCAGCTTCAAATTTAGGCCCCGGCTTTTGGGCCTACTAGGCCGCAGCCTTTTTCCCCGCCCTGGGGGCGGAGTTTCTGCACTTTTTCTTCCGGGGAGGAGCTCCTTACCATGCCTGCATCCTGAGACCGTTGCTCTCCTCCCGCAGACGCCGCACCGCTACTCTTTGGGGGACACAGGACCTGGTATTACCTGGATTGCCTGGTAGGACAACCTCTATTCCCTCCAGCTCTCGCCAGATCTCTTTCTTTAGTCAGTCATGTCTGAACCCACGGCTGACCCCCGTCCACTGTTAGCGCCCACTCACTATGCGTGCGCTAAGTGTGACTTCAAGTTTTCACGCGGCCAGTCGGACTCCCTCTGCACCGCATGCCGTGCACCCAGACCAGCACTCCCGCCTGAGCAGCCGCAGTGCCCCCCTGTCTGCGTGGAACCGGAATGGGCCCGTACCCTATCCCAGGCAGTGGCAGATTTATCTAAGGTGTCCCAAACCACCCTCACCCTCATGGGTCGTTTGGTTGACCACGCTCCGCCTGCACAATCTACACCCTCCGCCACTAGTCAGCCCAGGGGTAGACCCTCTCGCAAGCGGCCCAGAACAGGTCGATCTTCCTCTTCCGAGGCCTCTGTTTCTCCGCCACCCCCCAGGTCTCGTTCAGAGGCTTCTTCTCCCACGGGGGAAGCTCTTTCTGAGGGGGAGCTCCCTGAATCAGGCTCTGATACGGACCCTGACCAATCTTCCAAGATGGCGTCCTTAGTAGACAGTTTAGTCACTGCTGTCTGTGACACATTTCACATTCAGGACGAATCTACTTTGTCTGGTCACTCAAGGGTGTCCTTTCTTCGTTCTAAGCACTCCCAAAAGGTGTTTCCTCTGCATGACGATTTTTCTGCAGTTGTTACCAAATCATGGGATCACCCAGATCGGCGCTTTACCGCTTCAAGACGCCTGGATCTGCTCTATCCTTTCCCAGCCAACCTGGCGGACAAGTGGTCCACGCCCCCCAAGGTAGACCCGCCAGTTGCCCGTCTGACCAAGCATACGGCAATTCCTGTTGCGGATGGTTCATCCCTCCATGACCCAGTTGACCGCCGTCTAGAATCTTTCTCTAAGTCGGCCTTTGCAGCGTGCGGTACCGCGCTTCGCCCGATTTTTGCGTCAGCTTGGGTGGCTAAAGCCGTCTCTGAGTGGGCCTTATGGCTGCACCAGGACATCTCGACTGATCTGCCTCTGGAGGATCTTCAGGCACTTGCCCTTCAGATCTCTCGAGCTGGTAAATACCTTTGTGAGGCTTCTCTGGATGCGGGCGCTCTGGTCGCCCGTGCTTCGGCCCTTAATGTAGCCTTGCGCCGCGAAGTTTGGCTGAAGGTGTGGTCAGCGGATGCTTCTTCCAAGCGTTCCCTTACAGCTCTTCCATTTTCCAGTTCGTGACTCTTCGGAACCAGGCTGGACGAGATCATTTCTGAGGCCACGGGTGGCAAAAGCACCCACCTTCCGCAACATAGGCCCGGACGTTCCGTTCGTCCTAGACCCTCAAATTCCAGATTTCAGTCCTTTCAGCGTTTCTCAGGCACGCGTTCGGCACCAAGGGCTCATGCCGCCACTTCCTCACAGCAACAGAGGAAGAAGCCTACCTTTAAGACCCAACCCTCTTGGCGCCCTCGGGCACAGCCCACCCGCTCATTTAATAATAAACAATCCTCGGCATGAGGGGGCGCCCCCACCCCAGAGGGTGGGGGGTCGTCTCTTCCTTTTTCAGGAGGCTTGGCGGGCCCACATCTCCGATGCTTGGGCGCTCGAGATTGTAACCTCGGGTTACAAGATCGAGTTTGTCTCCCGTCCACCAGACCGGTTTTTCTTGTCCCGACCACCCAGAGATCCTGGCCGGTCGACCGCTTTCTTTCAGGCACTTCAGACCCTTCTTTTAAAGGGAGTAATTTCCCCGGTTCCCCCAGCCGAACATTTCAGGGGTTTTTATTCAAACCTCTTTGTTGTGCCCAAAAAGGAGGGTTCCGTGCGACCAATCCTGGATCTCAGGTTGTTGAATCGCTTTGTCAGGACTCAACATTTCAGAATGGAGTCCTTACGCTCAGTAGTGGCCTCCCTGGAACAGGGCGAGTTTCTTTCCTCAGTGGACATTCAGGATGCGTACCTGCATATCCCCATCGCCCACACCCATCAGCGTTTCCTCCGTTTTGCAGTGGAAGACTGTCACTATCAATTTGTGGCCCTCCCCTTCGGGTTGGCAACCGCGCCGCGAGTTTTCATGAAGGTGCTGGCCCCTCTTCTGGCACTCCTTCGTTCCAGGGGTATCTTTCTGTTCCCGTATCTGGACGACATTCTTGTGAAAGCACCCACCTTCGGTCAGAACGAAGAAAGCCTCGCCATCACCGTAGACGCTTCGACTCCTTTTAGCTGGCTAGTAAATTTCAAGAAGTCATCCCTCCATCCCAGCAGACAAATCACCTTCCTGGGGATGGTCCTCGACTCAGCCACATCATCAGTCCGACTCCCTCTCGACAAAAGACGATCACTCCAAAGATCAGTGCGTCTTCTCCACCGCAGCACGCGTCCCACGATTCGTCTTTGCATGCAGGTGCTGGGGACTTTAGTGGCCTCCTTCGAGGCAGTCCCGTTTGCGCAGTTACACACTCGCCCACTTGGGCGATCCTATCGGCCTGGGACAAGTCACCGGATTCCCTCAACAGCTCCATCTCCCTTCCTCCCCAGGTGCGGTCGACCCTGGTGTGGTGGCTAGAGGCTTCAGCCCTGACTTCCGGCAAGTCCTTTCTGCCGATCTCATGGACAATTATCACCACCGATGCCAGTCTCCTCGGTTGGGGGGGGGGGGTTTCCCTCCACGGATGGTCCAGGGAAAATGGTCTCCATCGGAGTCCAAACTACCAATCAATATACTGGAGCTGCAGGCCATCTATCTGTCCCTGCTTCACTGGACCCCCCTATTGAAAGGATTGCCGATCCGGATTCAGTCAGACAATGCCACGGCGGTGGCTTACATCAATCACCAAGGAGGAACTCGCAGCCGGGCAGCGATGGACGAGGCGGTCAAGATTCTTCAGTGGGCAGAGGATCACGTGCCAGTCGTTTCCGCAATATACGTTTCCCGGGGTGGAGATTTGGACGGCAGATTACCTCAGTCGGCAGACCGTGGATCCAGGAGAGTGGTCCCTACATCCGGAAGTCTTCAACCATTTGCCTTCGTTGGGGTCGGCCAGAGGTGGACTTGATGGCATCCAGGCTCAACCTCAAGCTCCCAGTCTTCCTGTCTCGAACAAGGGATCCGCGAGCCTACGCAGTAGATGCACTGGTAGCCCCATGGGAGGGGTTCTCCCTCCTGTATGTCTTTCCCCCATTCCTCTCCTACCCCGGATTCTTCGCAGAATCAGAAAGGAAGGCATACCAACCATTCTCATTGCTCCAGATTGGCCCCGGCGCATGTGGTACACGGAGCTCATTCTCCTTCTCGGAGACGCTCCATGGCCTCTCCCACTCAGGGACGACCTCCTCTCTCAAGGACCCGTCTTCCACCAGCGTTTAGGCTCGCTACGTTTGACGGCGTGGCTATTGAGACCTCCATTCTGAAACGTAGGGGATTCTCTCACACAGTCATTCGGACCATGATCAGGGCAAGGAAGCCTACATCGTCCAGAGTTTACTACAGGACTTGGAAGTCTTTTCTCCGGTTCTGTGGGGAGCGTGACCTACCTCCACTTTCCTTTTCTCTGTCTACGGTCCTTTCCTTCCTGCAGTCAGGTCTGGAGTTAGGGCTGGGTCTTAGTTCTCTTAAGGGACAGGTGTCTGCGCTGTCAATTTTTTTCCAGAGACAGCTGTCACAAAAATCCCCGATCAGGACCTTCCTTCAGGGGGTAGCTCACATTGTTCCTCCCTATCGTCCCCCTCTTCCATCCTGGGACTTGAACCTGGTACTTGGTTCCCTCCAGGAACCTCCCTTCGAACCGCTCGAGGCTGTCACCTCCATCAGGCGAGTTTCGGAACTGGCGGCACTCTCCTGCAGAGAACCCTTTCTCATCTTGCACCAGGATAAAGCGGTTCTTCGTCCGGTGCTTTCTTTTCTACCTAAGGTAGTCTCGGCCTTCCATCTTTCTGCCCCTCGCCATCCCATCCTACGGAACGTGCTCTCCACAGCCTGGACGTGGTCAGGGCATTGAGGATCTACTTAGCCGTTTCAGAGTCTTTTCGACGCACAGACTCCCTGTTCGTCCTGCCTGAGGGTCCCCGCAAGGGGTTGGCGGCTTCCAAGGTGACGATTGCCAGGTGGATATGTCTAGCCATTGCCAAGGCGTATCGCTCCCGGGGCAGGACGCCCCCTGTTCGTATCATGGCCCACTCTACCAGGGCGGTGGGCGCTTCTTGGGCTCGTTTCCACCAGGCCTCTGCAGTACAACTCTGTAAGGCAGCAACCTGGTCTTCCTTACACACGTTCACCAGGTTTTACCAGGTGAACACTTTTGCATCGGCTGATGCTGCTCTGGGACGCAAGGTTTTGCAAGCGGCGGTTCCCTAGGCCTTCGTATTTGCATTCCATTTTGGTTCTCCCCTCCCCGTGGACTGCTTTTGGACGTCCCACGGTCCTGTGTCCCCCAATGACACGAGCGAGAAAACGAGATTTTTGTGGACTCACCTGTAAAATCTCTTTCTCGCTGAGTTCATTGGGGGACACAGCTCCCACCCATTGTTTTTCATTTTACCGCAAGGAATCTTTTTCTTTCCTTAAGTGGGTGGGGTCATTGGTCCTAGGTTCGGACCTAGTTGACGTTTTCTTTCTGTTTTCATTTCTTGTTTTCCTCCTACTGCTTGGGCACAAACTGATATGCTCTCTCCAGGCGGGAGGGGATATAGCCGGCAGGAGGAGCCATCACTTTTTCAGCTTAGTGTCGCCTCCTAGGGGCAGCAGCTATACCCACGGTCCTGTGTCCCCCAATGAACTCAGCGAGAAAGAGATTTTACAGGTGAGTCCACAAAAATCTCGTTTTTGCAGGTGAGGTCTCCAGAATTGAACATTGTATTCCAGATGTGGTCTCAGTAGAGCTCTATACAGAGGGATCACAATCTCCCTCTTTCTGCTCGTTATACCTCTAGCTATGCAGCCAAGCATATGATTTTCTTTCCCTACCGCCTGGTTGCATTGGTTACTCATTTTGAGGCTGAGATGACTACCCCCAAATCCTTCTCTTCTGAAGTCTTTGTTAGCACAGAACTGCCAATACGATACTCAGATAGAGGGTTTCTTCTCCCCAAGTGCATTATTTTACATTTGGAAACATTGAACTGCAGTTTCCATTGTTTTGACCACTTATCTAATAAAGATAAATCATTCTCCATATTACAGACACCTCCTGGAACATCAACCCTATTACACACTTTTGTGTCATCAGCAAACAAGCAAACCTTCCCTACCAAGCCGTCCCTTATGTCACTTACAAACATGTTAAACAGAACAGGACCCAGAACAGATCCTTGTGGCACCCCACTTGTAACCAGGCTCTGCTCAGAATACACTCCATTAACAACAACCCTCTGGTATCTGTCCTTCAGCCAACTGCAGATCCACTGAACTATCCAGGGGTTAAGTCCAATTTTTGATAACTTCTCTATCAGCTCTTTATGGGGAACCGTATCAAAAGCTTTACTGAAATCCAGGTAGGCGATATCCACAGCACAACCTTCATCCAGCACTTTAGTTACATAGTCAAAGAAATCAATGAGATTAGTCTGACATGATCGGCCCTCAGTAAAGCCATGCTGGTTTGGGTCCATCAAGTTGTTTGTTGTTAGGTGGTCAATTATCTTCTTTTTTTTTAGAAGAGCCTCCATCATTTTTACCACTACAGATGTCAAGCTGACTGGCCTATAGTTACTAGCTTCTTCTCTACTACCCTTCTTGTGAATGGGTACAACATTAGCCATTCTCCAATCATCAGGAACATCTCCTGTAAGAAGGGACTGATTATACAGATCAGTCAGGGGGCCAACAATCACAGATCGGAGTTCTTTAAGAACTCTGGGGTGGATGCCATCCGGACCCATTGCCTTATTTAACTTTAGCCGGACAAGTTCCTCTAGAACATCGGCCTCTGAAAACACTGGGGCTGAAACCTTACAACTAGAGGCAAAGCCATGTTCTGATTATGAAAGTCGCCATCTGAAAAAACTGAGCAGAAGTAGTTATTCAGATGGTCAGCGACCGCCTTATCCCCATCTATATACTGATTTTTTTCCATTGCTAAGTTTTGTAATGCCGCAGTTTTTCTTCTTCCTGTCACTAATATATCTGAAGAAGGTTTTATTACCCTCCTTAACAGATATGGCCATTTCTTCCTCCTTTGAAGCTTTAGCAGCATTAATGATCTGTTTTGTCTTCTTCTGTATAATTTTATACACTTCTCTGTCCGCTACACTTCCAGACTCTTTATACCTCTTATAGGCAGACTTTTTATCATTAACTATAGCTCTTACCTCTCTAGTAAACCATAGTGGATTTCTCTTTCTTTTCCTTTTGCTAATTTGTCTAACATATAGTCTAGTTGCCTTTAAGAGGACTTCTTTAAATGCCTTCCACTGAGCACTCGCTCTTGCTGTTTTATTCCACCCTTTTAATTCTTTCTTTACATATTCCCCCATAACCTCAAACATGGTCTTCCTAAAATCCAATACTTTGGTTGCAGAATGGGATTTCTCACAGTCAGTTTGGATTTCGAACCACAAACATTGGTGGTCACTGGAGCCTAGATTTTCTCCCACCTTCACCTCAGATACCAGATCCCCATTTGTAAATACTAAATCTAGGATATTTTCACCTCTAGTTGGCGCTTTCACCAACTGTTTTAGGGACATCCCCGTCAGAGCCTCTACTATGTTCCTACTTTTGCATGTGGACGCACAAGGGATATTCCAATCAACATCAGGCATGTTGAAGTCTCACATAACTACAATATCTCCCTTTACTCTTCTCTTTACTTGGCACCAACATCACAGAACAGTTCAGTCTAGTTCTTTCAACATAGTAACTGGCATCTGACAAGAGTTTAGTATCTACAGAACATTGACCTGATTTTATGTGGACCTTGTATTATGAGGACAGAGCTTTGCTCTCTTATTTCAGTACAAAAAGAAATTTCAGATCTGAATGTCTAATAATTTTATTCTCCTTTCTTGGCAATCTATGCCAAGGTGCTGTATGTACAATGTATTGAGTGACATAAGTCCTCAGTGTCATTCCTTTATCTAAAAAAACACAAGCAGGGTCAACTTTCAAGCCAGTTATCCTAAAGGGAACCGTTGTATATGCTATCCTGTCTGTGAACAGGAGGAACTGAGCAGATTGATATAGAGTCACATGGGGCGTATCAGTTTTTGATAACCACAGTCATACAGAGATAGATGTCAGTCACTGATTAGGACCACCCATGTGACTCCTAACCTCATTAGCAGGGACTAATAGGAATAAAATATAAGTTATACTGAATCTTTTCCCATGAAACTATATATCGATATGCTCAGCTCCTCCTGCTCTATAAGATGCTGCCTGCAGATAGGACGGCATGTACAACTTGACAGCATTCTAGAGTGGAGTACAAAACTGAAAATCCTTTAACAGCATACAGACTCCATACAAGTGGTGCCTAGGTCAGTCCAAATGTCTAGCCACATTCTTAGTACATGGGAACTATTTTCATGTTTGTTTCATCATTTTATCTTTTTTTTTTTTTTTTTAAAGACAAATTTGGAGAGAAAATGATACTGGTTTTCATAGCTGCTGTTTTATATGATCTTTCCATTTAGAGTTTGGGTCCATAAAATCTGTTGGATCGTATCTGGGACAGTCCACCATCAACTCTCCATCCAAAAGTTCTCCTACAATGTCTCCCAGGCCACCACCTGCTCTTCAGCCAGTCCATGGGAGAACAGACTGGATGTCTAAATATGGCGGGCGCAGATAGCCAAGCACTTTATTGGCATGTATTATGTCATCCTGTATGGACAGCTATTGAAACAGCTTTTATGTTTTTTTCTTCCATTAGTGTGTTGTATTCCAGAAAATACTAGAGAGGAACACGGCTTTTCATTGGTGCTGTGGGCACTATCATGTTGGAGATACTCATGTGACATGTAGTTAGGGCTTATGCACACGAACTTTGTTTGGTTCTGCATCCGAGCAACATTTTTGCGGACCCATTCACTTCAATGGGGCCGCAAAAGATATGGACAGCATCCGTTGCACCGTTCTGTGGGGCCACAAAAAAAAATAGAACATGTCCTATTGTCTGTTTTGCAGACTTGAATAGGCATTTCTATTATGGGTGACCCGGTGTGGTCGTGTGCATAAGCCCTGAAGCAGCAAAGTCTGCCTCTTCCCAGCCCAACATCTCTGCTCCTAGACTGTTCTAGGTAAATTCAACTGCTTAGCAAATACACATGATACGCTGAAGGTGTGGTTCCCCTTTAACTTGCACATATGGCTCTGGCAAATTTACGTGTTACTTCAGTGGAGCATGGAGGACATAACTGGCTGAGAGGTGGGAAAAGTCCAACCTGTTGGATTTATGTTTTCCCCAACATCAGATTATGGAATACAACTGCAACATCCATCTGCCGACTAAAATCTAATGGATACGGCCTGTTAAATTCTTCTCAAGATGACAGCTCCTGGAAATGGTAGAGTCTAATACTTGAAGGTTTCACCCCATACATTTATTATATATATATATATATATATATATATATATATATATATATATATATATAACTGCTTTTTTTATATGCTTCTTAATTTATATACATGAGGGCCAATGCTAGTGAAACATGGGATTAAAAAAATATTCCAAGCAAGACTTATCATTTGAGTTTTACCCAAACTTAGGGTGTTACCCTGAAGATTGCCCTCCCACGTTGGCTCCATTTCAGTGATCCTCTGCTTCTTCACTGTTCCAGTGTCGTCCAGATAAGGCCTCAGCCTGAAGAAAAGCCCACTTATACTCTGAAGATGAGCATGGCCGGCCTGTGGATAACTGAAATGGAGCCACTGTGACATGAAACACTGTAGGAGTGGCTGATTTCACTGGATGTGTCTTTTATGTTGTACTGAAACACTACTCTTTTATTTACTTGTATATTAATCTCTCATGTCTGTTTATTTCATTGATCCACAGAACATTGCTGGGCAATGTAGTGCACTTATTAACAGGCACACCACTAGCCTTATTCTGTTCATTAGACCTACAGCGCACAATCACTTCTCACGGAGTTAACCGCCCGATAACTCAATTACACGAGTTTTCATATTAACAGATATATGCAATGACAACCTAGCTCTGAAAATAAGACCATACATTATTTTTTCATTATTTTGTTTTTCTGTACTGACATGCACTTTTACTTTCTTCTGGCAAGTATACTTTTTTAATTTCATTCCTTTATAATTCCTGCTAGACGTTTATGAATAAAGATACAACTCGGTGTTACTAGTTGGGGGAGTGCCCTGCACAATCTGACATTATCCAATCGGTGCTAGCAGTGTCAGACTGTACAGGGACACCTCCAAGTGGTAACATTCCAGTTTTCCATTTATTCACAAACTTTTAGCTGGAATAATAGAGGTATGGTACAACATACATTTACAAGAAAAAATTCTCCAGAATTGTTGTTATTACACGAGAAATGCAAGTAGTTACTAAAACAGACATATCAGGAGAGGTGATGGGTCGGCTTTATGGCCTCCATGATTGCCTGATTATCCCCTTAGAATATTGCTTCACCATGTATTTGTGTCTTACAAAACACAGCATAATAAGGCTAGAGCAACATGGAGTTGTCCACTTATTCCACGGCGCTTTAAAGACATTATCATCACTTACTGTCCCACAGTGAAGCTTCCCTATCAGCATGTCTTTAGAGTGTAGGAGTAGGCACCAGTAGAGCACCAGGAGGAAACCCATGCAAACACAGGGAGGACCTAAAACATCCATCAGCGCATATTTGCACCAGCCTGGTAACACAGGCCAATACAAACAGAATGCTAGATGTATTCCTTCCTCATTCTGTTCTATTTATTATCGGCAGCATTTTCCGGATTACACAGGAAGATGTGCTGCCGACAATCGAGCATCTTTCTTCCTGACTTAAAATGCTCATCAGCTGATGTATGAGCATTTGCTCGTTCATAGGCTGATTTACAGCTCAATTATATGAGGCCATTATCAGGAACAAGCTTTCCTATGAATACTTGTCCCTGATAATTTGCTGATAATAGTGCAGTCTAATAGGGGATTACCGGTAACTGTTTTCCATGTAATCTGTTTCCGTTTTAGGTCAGTATCCTATTTTGTGGAAGCACTTCTAATACAAGTGCTCATATCCTTTAAAGGGGTTCTCCAGGATGTAAAAATTAAAGACCTATGCCTAGGATAGGCCATCTGTATCAGATTGGTGGCCCTGGCACCACCACAGATCAGCTGTTCAGGATTAGCACTGGTACTGGAGTTACACCACTCCATCAGTCGTGTAGTGGATGGAGCTGGTAACTGCAGCACTGCTCTCATTCACTTCAATGGTGTACAAGAGCTGTGTACATATCCCACACCAGAGCTAATCCCAGCCATCTGATACTGATGACCTAATCTTAAATCCTGGAGAACTCCTTTAACCTAAATGGAAAGTTTAAATATTGGTCTCCATCCTTCTTTAAAGGGGTTGCCTCACTTCCACAAATGGCATTTGTCATGTATAGAAAGTTAATACAAGGCACATACTAATGTATTGTGATTGTCCATATTGCTTCCTTTGCTGGTTTGATTCATTTTTCCAGCACATTATACACTGCCTGTATCCAGGGGTTATGGCCACCTCCACAGCGCAGATATGAGATGGCCAGGATGGGATCTGCTGTGCATGCGTGCCTATGTGCATTCCCACAGTCCCCGCCACCAGAGAGATCGGCATTTTCTCCTATAGTGTACAAGCACTGCTGAATTACAGAGGTGGCCATAACCCCTGGATACGAGCATGTATAATGTGCCAGCAAAGGAGGCAATATGGACAATCACAATACATTAGTAAGTGCCTTGTATTCACTTTATCTACATGATAAAGGCCATTTGCTGGAGTGAGACAACCTCTTTAAGTAAGCAGTTATATCTGAAGTAAAAGCTTGAACATTGAAAGCAAAATTTTAGGTCAATAGTTAAATTAAATGGTTTCTCAGTTGTTTGCTCTGGAAATACTGCTTTTGTCTCAGGTGATTGAATACATTTGTCCATTACAAGGCTTCAGTGCCGATCACCATTACTAAGTGAATGCAGTGGATTTGTTTTTTTTAGGGCTCTGGATTATAATTCCAACTCCAGAGAAGAAAAGATGAAGAGCGGCACTCACCGATGTAGTCAATGCTTTATTCAAACTTCGGCAAGTACATCAAGGTACAGGAGCAAGCGGCGTGCTATACAAGCATAGCAAAGGCAACGGCCGTTTCGCGCACCTTGCACCTCGTCAGGCCCTTTGCAAAGGTGCGCGAAACGGCCGTTGCCTTTGCTATGCTTGTATAGCACGCCGCTTGCTCCTGTACCTTGATGTACTTGCCGAAGTTTGAATAAAGCATTGACTACATCGGTGAGTGCCGCTCTTCATCTTTTCTTCTCTGGAGTTGGATTTATATAGACTGTCGCTGTCTAAAAAGGAGCTGAGCACCACCTAGGTCAATTGGGTACTCCCTGGTTTATTTGACAAGATGTCTGTATTTATGCGATTGACAACGGAGTTGTAGTGCCATCTCATATTCTTCTCCCTTTGTTGTGCTCTGGATTATAATGTTCAGGATGATATTATACTGTATGTTTTTCTGCTCAGTTATTTAATAATAGAGGAATATGACAAAGCTGGTAAGTTTACATTAAAGGACAGAAATGAGAAGCCAGCTGCAAGATATATACCCATATATTTATTACGTGCGTCTGTAGGTGCATGTATTATTCATTCCAGATGTGCCATCTAATCGAGTAAAGCATTAGCTCTACTCTCTGGATTTCTATAAGGTTTCCGTAGAACGAGGATTTGTTTTCCTTAAAAGCTTTTTTTTATAAGCTAATAACTTAGTTGCCAAATATTAATTCAGAACCTAAAGAGGACCTGTCACCACTCCTGACAAGTCTGTTCTAGTAACTACTCATATCTCCATGAAATTACAAGTCTAAGCTTTTTTTCCTCGCAACTCGGTTCCATTCTCCTCTTATTCCTCCTTGATCTATGAGTAAATTGACAACTGCATGTTATCAATCCCTTGTTAGACATGTCCCTACCCAATCTGCTACTGGCAGCACTGATTAGATCGTGTCAGAATGTGTGAGGGCACACCCCAACTGGTAACACCCAGTTGTCTAAGAGGAATAACCAAAGAACAGCAGAGCATGGAGAAAAGATGCTGTGGAATTGTTATTTCATAAAGAATTCATGTATTTACTAAAACCGACATGTCAGGAGAGACGACAGGTCCTCATAAAGAGGTTGTCCCATGATTAAACCTTACGTATATCACGTAAAACATTACTGGAACCATTAAAGGGGTTGTCCAGGCTTTTAATATTGATGACCTAGCCTCGGGATAGGTCATCAATATCAGATCGGTGGAGGTCTGACAACCAGCACCCCCGTTGATCAGCTGTATGAGGAGACGGCGAGCTTAGTGTGTACGTACTGTCTTCCTTCTCTCTTCCTGCTGCTACTGTTTATGGCAAAGCAGCAGTGAACAGGAAGGGAGACAGCAAGTGCGCACCGTCTCCTCATACAGCTGATCGGCGGGGTGTCATGTGTTAGACTCCCGTCCGATCTGATGTTGATGACCTATCCTGAGGATAGGTCATTAGTATTAAAAGCCCGGACAACCCCTTTAATAAAAACACCCCTGTGTCTAGATTTTGCTGTTACATGCTCGTTATGGCGTCGAATTCCGAATGTTCCGAATTCCGAATGCGTTCCATGCTGGTGAGAAGAGGCGACTAATAGTGCGGTGATTCTTATTGGCACGTCTGCACATGAGCAGGTAAAACCACCCTGCCCATGTATTATTAAGATTCATGAATATGCTACAGAGCATGTGTGACCACTAGCTCGGGACACATTGGGGCAGACTATATACAGTGTGCCAAAAAAATTTTGTTAACGCTCAACATTTTTTAAGTTTAGACACTTTTTACACCTTGTCCAAGGGCTTCACTGAATGGGGCACGGTTTAAAATGCGACATCATGTGCCAAAAATGTGGTGCGTTTTTGGACTTTCACTAAGCAAACTAATAGGTGGTGGAAAGTTAGACTAGACATTAAATCTGGTGCATCTTTAGCATTTAGCATTGTCCACTTTGATAACTCTGCACGGTTTAGGGACCTTATCACACTGCTCGATGTTTATCGGCTGATCGGTGGCACAATTATACAAGTCAATTATTGGGAACACGCATTCCTATGAATGAAGCTCATTTCCGATAATTGGCCCAAAAATTGTTCAGTCTCATAGGGCCCTGAGGGTGTCTTAGCTATTAGACAATATTAGTAAATCTGCCCTATTAAGTGGATGTTCTGAGAGAACAGCCGGGGCTAAATCTTGACAAATTACCATTTTTAAAAATGTTTTTGATGGAAAAATTATGTTTTGTGCGATCTAACAGAAATGTGATATTTAATTGTGGGACAACCCCTTTAACCCCACCCCAGGTGACTGAAGTGCACTTTAACCCCTTATGTACATAACTAATTTTAGCCTTAAGGACCAGTAACATTGCCCCCCTCCCTGTGTACTAGCGGTCATAACTTTATTTTTTCTTCAATTTAGCTATATATGAGACCTTAAATTTTGCAGGACGAATTGTCATTTTTTAAAGAACCATTTTGGGGTACATATAGTATGTTAACGTTTATTATTTTATTTTTAGGGGGAAGATTAAAAAAAAAACAGGAATTTTAACATTATTTTGTGGGATATATTTTTATGGCATTCACTGTGTGGTATAGGTAATATGATAACTTTATTCTGTGGTTCAGTACAATTACAACAATGCCAAATTTATATAGTTTTTATAATGTTATAATACCTGCATAATAAAAACACTTGTTTTAACAAAATGATCTGTTTATTGTGTAGCTGCATTCCAAGACCCAGAACATTTTTGTTTTTCTGTCAACATGACCATGTGAGCCCTAATATATTAGATTCCACTCTAGTAATAATCGTTATCATGAGAGAGGATGACTTTTCTCCCCTACTTCAGCAGGCTGGCTGAGATCACAGGCTCTTTAGAAGATATAGATATGGTTTTGTTTGAAAGCTGACAATTTAAGCTTTAAAACAAGATCGGGACCATAGCATTAGCTCCTGTACATTGGAATATAGCCTTTGGAAATCGATTTGGGAGTGAAAGCAGATGAAACCTGATGTCGCTTTCAGCTGCTGTCACTTCCAACCATATTTTTAAAGGATATTTCTGCAGCAGATAATGCTGTGATTCTGGTCTTATTTTATATTGCCAGCTTTCAAACAAGACCAGGCCCATATCTTCTACGAAGCCCAGTATATGAAGGGTTAAAGGGGTTTTCTGGTAATATTGATTTTTAAGTAAGTATCCGCAGCCTGCCCACTTGAAAGAGGAAATTCATACTTACCTGCTCCACGCCACTCTGGTCCTTCTTACTGCCTCTGCTTTGTCCATCTTTTGGTCCCCACACTGTTTACATGTGGCAGTGAACAGACATGGTCACATGCAGCGCTTCAGCCAATGACTGGCTTTAGTAGTGATGTGCCGCTCGTGGCCATATACACGGTGAAGCCAGTTATTGGCGGGAGAGGTGCATGTGATCATGCCCATGCACTGCCGCATGTAAATAGTGGTGGAACGGGAAAGAGTAGGCAGCAAGGAGGACTGGAGCTGTGTGGAGCAGGTAAGTATGAATCTTCTATTTTAGGGGGCAGGCTGTTGGCACTTGCTAAAAAAAAATCAATATTACCGGAAACAATTGTTTTCATAGTAGGGCTTTTCTGGAAGTGATAACATTGGAAGCACTTGTTGTTATAGACGATAATCCCACATGTTGGATTGGAACTATTTAAAATGGCTGCAATGTTGTTAATGACTTCAAAAAATTTTGGAAACCCTGTTCAATGCAAATTACCACCTACTGAAATGCATGACCTTAAAATATTTCTTTGTACATTGTGCTATGTGTTAAAAGTACAGTAGCCCCAAGGACACGACCTGTACCTCCTGCGGTTCATGTACCACAATTTGGAAATCTAGTGCATAGAAAACATTTTATGTCCCTGCACCATTTAAGTTAGATCTGCAGTGACTAGCCATTGTAAGTTCATCAATAGCTGGATATAAGCATAAATGGGTTGTCTATTTTTTTGAATTCTTTTTTTTAAAGATTGTCTATTGCAAACATACAGCATCCTCCAGATCCTTGTGAGGTGTACGTGTAATGAGGAAGGTTGTGGATAAATCTCAGTCAAAAATAAGACTGAGCCACATAAGCTTTGTAGTAACAATGATGCTTCTATGTCTGTCCTTTTGTAACTCATTTGTTTTATTTGATATAATTGCTAACGTATAATAAATGTTTTAATCCTAGAACTTATTGTGCCCAACGCTATCCTGTGCCAAAATGTTGTCTATGATGTGCTATTTCAGCATTTGTAATATCTCCAATATTTTTTATTGTGGAAGAAACACCTTACCCCTCTGTAGCCTTTATATAGGAAGCATCATAATGTATATGAGCAGGTTTTTTTGTATGTTACTATTTTTCTGCCCTTGTAAATTTTGCAATGATGTCTGCTGTACAATTTATATTGTATCACTTTCTACAAGTTGTATAATAAAGGACTTTTTTCTTAGATGGTGGTATGACCTGTTTGTTCTTGGACCAGAAATGGAAAAAAGGTTTTGCATTTTGCATAACCTTCATTAGCAGGGGGTCCGACCACTGTGTCCTCCACAAAACACTACTAGGAGCATTAGGGATTAGCCTGTGCCTCTTCATCTTCGATCACCACCACTCTTCTTTCATTAAAAGCAACATGGTTTTCTTGCCTTGAAGACTTACCAGGTACCCAAGAATATGAGTGGGTTTGTATTAATGTCTAAGAGCATTTATCCATGGTGCATACTTATATTCTGTAGTAGTGGATGTAGTGAGCTAGAGTTATTTAAACTATTGCAGTAAAAAAAAAGTGGCTGACAAACAAAATAAGAGTCTTGCAGGTGTGGTATCTTTTAACCTCTTCACAGTACGTCATAGTGGCTGACATAACTGGGATCGGCGATGACGCCAAACATGGTCATTTAACCCCTCAGGTGCTACATTAAATAGCAATCACAAAATATGTGGCGTTAGGCAGACGGAAGTGGCTCCCTACACCTTCCAATCTGAGCCACCACTGTAAAATCGCGGAGCTCTGATCAGTTACCATGACAGTTTGGGGCCTGCTGAAGGTTCAGGCACAGTCAGCCGGCAGAGCAGCAGAATCCCATTCACCATAATACTTCTCAATTATGGTATATGGGAAAAGGGATAAAAAGATCCCAGATTCTAGCCCCCAAAGGGGCCTAAAATTTATTATGTAAAAAGTAAAAAAAATATAAAATTAATCACCCCCCTTTCCCAGTTTTACATATAAAAAAAAAACATAACGGGTATCGTCAAATCCAAAAATGTCTAAACTATTAAAATATTTTTCCTGCGTGGTGTACGCCATAACGGAAAAGAAATTAAAACGTGTGATTGAACAGTGATCAAAAAGTTGTATGTATCCAAAAATGGTACCAATAAAAACTACAGTTCTTGCCGCAAAAAAACAAGCCTTCATACAGCTCTGTAGACAGAAATATTTAAAAAATTATCAGAAAATGGCAATGCAAAGTAAAAAAAATTTCAAAAGTTTTAATTTTTTTTAAGTAGAAAAACAAATACCGTACTATACAAATTTGGTATCACTGTGAACACTTTTTTTCCATTTCATCCCACAAAGAATTTTTTCCAATACAAGACATGGTAAATTAAATAGTGCCATTAAAAACACAATGGGGCACACCTCAGAGCTCAGAAGGGACCCCACAGGTGTTTCAAATTATTTAGAAACACTTGGCTGTAAATTAAAAATTACATTTTTTTCCAATAAAAAAACAGACGTCGTCATATAATGAAATATTTACTTAGAGACTTCTTTTAAATCCCATTATACATTTAGAGAAGGGTATTAATATCATCAGTCACATAATAATTGTCCCATTTATACCAGATTTTATCATATTTTTCATTTTTTCCCATAATGCGCCATTTAAGCCTTTCGAACCTTTTTATTTTGCAAACTTCTGCAAACCATTCTTTCATCTCTGGGACCTCTGACTGCAACCAATGACGTGGGATGATTGTCTTCATCGCACCGATAAGGAAAGGAAACAACCTATCGTTTAAGGCTATATTGTCTTTCTTCAGTAGGCCAAAAAGGATAACATCCCTATCTATTTTCGCCTTTAAATTGTATATATTATTTATTACCTGATTGAACTTGGACCACAGAGTAGCAATCAGTGGGCAGATTGCCCAGATATGTGAGAGCGACCCTTCTTGTCTTTCACATCTCCAGCATAATGTAGATATGTTCGGATTCATCCTATTGAGTACAATCGGAGTCTTATACCACCTTGCAAGTAGTTTATAGTGTGTTTCTTGTAACCTAATCGCCGTTATCTTTGGAATAGCATTGGATACAATTTGGAGTTTTTCCTGTTCATTGAAGGATTTGTCGAGCTCCGCCTCCCATTTTTTCAAGTACACCCTAGATATACCATGATCTAGCTGCCTGTGGTCCAGTACAAACTTAATTATATTACAGTAGTTCGGGGCCTTATGTTGAACTGATTCCAAGGTATCTGAGAATTCTTTAAGTTGTGCATAGCTACGCTTAGAAAGCTGTGTTTGTGGGTATTTAATACTAATGTCAGAAAGAGGTATAATGTTATTTGATGTACTTATTTCTGTTAACGAAGCTATTGCCAGGGATCTGTTTTCCAACAGTTCCCTGTGGAGGGTCCTGAATTTTCTTGGAATGATCGTCGCTAGGGGTAATAACCTGTTATCCGGGTCCTCTGAATATCTACGCCTAATCTTGTTTTGCCAAACAGACAGAGTGTGTTTGGTGTAGGGGTTAGATAACCCTTTGATATAGTGTTGGGTAGTCTTGGTCTTCCAAATAAGAGAGCTTAACGGAACAGTACCACATTCCTCTTCAATATCTACCCAAAACTTGCGTATGGGTAAGGTGGACCATTCAATTACTCTAACCGCTTGAGAGGCATACTAATATTTCTCCACATCTGGTAGGCCTAAACCCCCATCTCTTTTATGTCTAGTTACAGTGTCATACGTGATCCTATTCTGTCCCCTACTCCATATAAACGATAACACCATTTTCTTTACAATTTTGAAGAAAACCTTAGGTATATCGATAGGGACACTTTGAAGGATATATAGGATTCTTGGGAGTATGTTCATTTTAATTACATTAACACGGCCAAACCAGGAAATATATAGTTCATGCCAGTCTACTAATTCAGTTTTGATTACTTCAATCAGCTTAAGAAAATTGTTTTTATTTATTATGTTATGCCTTTCTTTTTGCCCCTTCACAATAGTTATGCCCACCTTTGTGCCCCTTTACTGTAGTTATGCCACCTTGTGGCCCCTTCACAGTAGGTATGCCCACCTTTCTGCCCCTTCATACTAGTTATGTCCTCCTTATGGCCTCTCACTCTAGTTATGTCCACTTTTGTGCCCCCTCACAGTAGTTATGCCCATTTGTGTGCCCCTTCACACTAGTTATGTCCTCCTTGTGGCCCCTCACACTAGTTATGCCCACCTTTGTGCCCCCCTCGGAGTAGTTATGCCCACCTTTGTGCCCCCGTACAGTATTTATGCTGACTTTTGTACCCTCACAGTGGTTATGTCGGATAATCGGAGGCAGTATTACACTGCCAGATGATAATTATTAACAATAATCTACCTATGTAATAGGGCCTTTAGGCTAGTATTATACTAGCAGATTTTGCAGGCGTTCCTTCCTGGCAGTCGTCTGCTCGTCAGTGAAGGATACCTCTGTTAATATATGCAGTAATCTCCTCCACAGTATGGGGAGGAATGATCACTAATGCCACCGCTCGTCCCCGTACTGCCTAGTTGTTTGCGGGCAGAAGATTGTGATTAGACAGCACGATCTGCTCCTGGGAAACAATGATTTTTAAGCATGCTTAAAGATCTGGATTGCCCGATGAACGAGTATTTGCTCATTTATCAGGCAACTGTCAGCAGTTTAAGGCTACATTCACACGGGTGTTGTTTTCCTCGGCTTCCGAGCTGCATATTATGCGGCTTAGATGAGGACCCATTCATTTCTATGGGGCCGCAAAAGATGCGGACAGCAGACCACGTGCTGTCCGCATCCAATGCTCTGTGCCCCACAAAAAAGAATAGAACATGTCCTATAATAGGCATTTTCTATGATAGCCACGGCATGTGTGGTCCACAAATTACTAAACGCACATGGGCTGGTATCCGTGTTTTATGGATTCGCAAAACACATTTGTGTGAATGTAGCCTAAGGTCTCATACACATAAACGTATGTCGGCCGTGCCTGTATTCCGTCCCGCAAACAGCGGGTCCACAATCTACAGGCACTGGCCGTGTGCGCACCATATCATGACTGCAGACCCATTCACTTGAATAGATCCGCCATCTGGAAGATATGGAATGGAAGGCCACGGAAGCACTACAGAGCATTTCTGTGGCATTTCGGTCCTTGTCTCTGCACCGCAAAAAAAATAGAACATGCTCTAATGTGTGTTTTTGGTGCATTTCTGCAGCAAAAAAAAATGCACAAAAATCTGCAACACTTGCAGATTTCACCTTCTCCCCTTGAGAAGGGTGAAATCCGCAAGAGAAATCCACTGTATAAATTGACAATGTAAATTGACATGTGGATTTGTTTTACACAGCATATGGATGAGAATTCATCCACTTTGCTGGTACTGTACAATGCTAAGGATTTGCCGCACTAAAATCTGCAACAGAAAATCCACAGCTAATCCGTCACATGTGACCCTGACAAAAATGTAACATAAGCGTGTTTCACCTGTATGCATTTCATGGCCAATTAACATCACAAAACCACAGTATAAGGCCTCATGCACACGAACGTGTGCCACCCGTGCCCGTGCTGCGGGCCGCAAACTGCGGTCCGCAATGCACGGGCACTGATCGTGAGGCCACCGCATGCGGATCGCGGACCCATTCACTTGAATGGGGTCTGCGATCCGCATCCGAGGGTCCGCACCGCAAAAAAGTAGTGCTTGTGCTACTTTTTTGCGGTGCGGAGGCACGGCCAGAAACACCACGGAAGCACACCGTAGTGCTTCCGTGGTGTTCCCATCTGTGCCTCCGCTCCGCATCTCCTGGATCGCGGACCCATTGAAGTGAATGGGTCCACGATCCGTGATGCAGGCTGCACACGGCCGGTGCCCTTTATTGCGGACCCGCCATATGCAGCCCGCAAATACGGATAACATGCGGATGTCTTTCCGCATGTCTTCTGCGTTTTTTGCGGATCCATAGATTTTCATTGTGCTACGGACCGCAATTCGGGAGAAAAGTAGGACAGGAGGATTTCTTTATGTGGACAGTCGGAACGGACACACGGATGCGGACACCACAAGGTGTACTGTCCGCATTTTTTCGGGACCCATTGAAATGAATGGATCCGCATCCTATCCGCATAATTGTCCGTAATTGCGGAAAGGATGCGGACACATTATACGGACGTGTGAATGAGGCCTAACCAAGTGCACTTTTTTGCCACAGTGAAAGGGGGCGATTCATTAACACTGGTGGAAAGGAAAACTGGTATAGTTGCCCCTAGCAACCAATCAGATTCCACGTTTTATTGTCCAACGGAGCTCAGCAAAATGAAAGGTGGAATCTGATTGGTTGCTATGGGTTTTCCTTTACACCAGTTTTGATTAATCTCCCCCTAAATGTATACTCTCAAGTCAATAGACAGCTTTAGCTGAACTAATCGGGGGTGTGAGAACTAAAAGTCACTAGGGCAGCAGAAGCTCTCAGTGCAGCCCTGCCTGCTTACCCTCACAATCTGTGAAAGAAACCATTGTGTCCTGGGCGCATTTCCCTCCCCCAGGAAGTCCATGGTTTGTTTTGTTTTTTTTTATTGCTTTTTATAACACAAAGCGGACAAATCTTGTGTAAGCCCCTGACTGGGTATATTCATGTAATTGTGTAACTTTTTGAGGTTAGTCTGTCAATTTTACCATTCTTCCAGTGTGTTTTATGTTAAGTTGTGCTGAGATACAATCTTGAATTTCTGTGTTATACTGTGTAGCAGCTTCTATTGCTAGTTGGCTTGCAAAGTTTTGGCAGTGCTGGGCTGTCCTCATGAGAAGGCTACGTATGCAGATAAACACCCTCCAATCTGGAGCTGACACTGCAAGAAGCAGGAGCTGTCGAACTTACTGCTCTGTGTCCAGTTCACTCTGAGCCGACCTTCCTCTAATCTGGGAATTTTCCACTTCTGGGGTACGTATTAATTTCATATGGAGCAGGATTTTCAACATAAAATTACAGCTAATTTATGCATTTGTCCTGAAAGCATAACTCCAATATTCCTCCAATACTGGAGTTATCTTCTTTTTGTAAAGATGCTAAAAGTCTATTGTTCAGTTATATTTATTACAGCAGAGGGAGACATATCCCTCACCCCCTGTGGGAGCAACACGTGAAGATCATGAGGAGAAGTCTCAGACTCAGTGGGGCACATTTAGGGAGAGTTCACATCACCATTATTTTTCTGTTCTTCTGATCGTGTAAAAAACGGATCCTAAGTTGTATGCACATTAAGCATCTCTTTTAGCAATTTCTATCTAAGATCCATTTTTATAGACGGAAAAAAAAGTACTGCATGCAAGACTTTATTTCTCGTCTAAAAAAAAAACGGATCTGGAAATGGCTCAAACTGATGCCAAATGTGGATAACTGATGCACAGGATTCGTTTTTCACAGGATCTGTTGTATTTTTTTTCTGTTTCTTTATTTTTCTGTTCTTCTGACAGATCAGAAGAAGGGAAAAAAATAAGGGATGTGAACTCTGGCAGCCGTGCACCTGGTTGGCGTAGTTTTTAGCCAACATGTACACCTGTTTCCAGGCATTCATGCTAGTAAATTTACTGGGGCCAGCTCCCTGTCTTGCCCAACCTAAGGCCCCATTCAGACGACCGTGTTTCACGGCCGTATACGGGCCGTTAAAGCCCGGCCTGTGCTGCCCCAGAGGACGGGAGCGCACGGCGTCATTGGTTGCTATGATGTCGCGTGCTTCCTGAGGCTGCCGCCGTACAGTGTTTCACTGTACGGCAGTGGCCTCAGGAAGCGCACGGCATCATAGCAACCAATGACGCTGTGCGCTCCCGTCCTCTGGGGCAGCACAGGCCGGGTTTTCACGGCCCGTATCGGGCCATGAAACACGGTCGTCTGAATGGGGCCTTAGATTGTGAGCACCATCGGGGACAGCTTGATGCTAATGTCTGTAAAACACTGTGGAATATAGTAGCGCTTTATAAGTGCATAAAATAAATAACTGTCAAACGTTTCGACACCAGCCTGTGACTGAATATTGTCGCACATTGCAACGGCATTACTGCAGAGGAAGCAGATTTGAACTTGATGGTTTGCTCATCATCTCATTCACAGCAGGATGATGTTCCCTCTGTAGGGGCACACTGGGAACTTAAAGTGGCCCCTGAAAAAAAAACTAAAAGTGTTTTTAATAGAAGGTGAGGCAGCACAAGAAGGCTAGACCCATACACAAGTAGGCAGGGACAACAGAAGTAGGCAGGGAAGCTCAAAATACTGCCTTAGCAGAACCAAATACCCCAATGCAGCATAAAATATTGCCGCCCCTGCTGTAGTATTCAACTGTATCACTGTCCCGCCCCAGTTGAATTCAGGAAAGCGCCTGCTACTGCCAGCTTGGTGTATTAGTACCCAATGCTACTAGCATTAATTGATGCTGAGAACATCAGATTATTATGTACATGGTTGGCAGCCATGAGAAGGGCTTGGACATCGGCCCACTGGGTTCTATGGCCAGTCCACCCCTGCTCCTCTGAGTCTGACACTGTAATTTTGAGCCGAGGTTAAACACATTCCTGCTGCTCCTACTTCTCCTTTACAGTTACATTATGGTCCTATAGAAGAATTTATTTCTGTCATCGCTGTCTTCACTGACCCCTAGTGCAGCATCTTCTTTTCACACAAAAGACAGCACCCCGGGATGTTAAGGAATCTGTCACGTAATTTCTACTAATCTCATGCTTCTCACCTCTATATTGGCAGTTTATTTTTTTAGCTATTAAACAGCTAACACAGAATGTGTTCACAACACAACTTCACATCTACAGGGTGGGCCATTTATATGGATACACCTAAATAAAATGTGAATGGTTGGTGATATTAACTTCCTGTTTGTGGCAAATTAGTATATGGGAGGGGGAAAACTTTTCAAGATGGGTGGTGACCATGGCGGCCATTTTGAAGTCGGCCATTTTGGATCCAACTTTAGTTTTTTCAATGGGAAGAGGGTCATGCGACACATCAAACTTATTGAGAATTTCACAAAAAAAACAATGGTGTGCTTGGTTTTAACGTAACTTTATTTTTTCATGAGTTATTTACACCCATAATGTGGTGGTGCACCATCTTGCTGGAAAAAATCAGGGAACGTGCCAGTTTCAGTGCATAAAAAGGGAAACACATCATCATGGAGCAATTTCACATATCCAGTGGCCTTGAGGTTTCCATTGATGAAGAATGGCCCCCACTATCTTTGTACCCCATATACCACACCATACCATCAATTTCTGTGTTCCAACAGTCTTGGAGGGATCTATCCAATGTGGGTTAGTGTCAGACCAATAGCGGTGGTTTTGTTTGTTAACTTCACCATTCACATAAAAGTTGGAACAGGACCCTGTGTAAACTAAGGGTTGCTTTGTGCTAAGGTGCATGCCACCATATAAATGTGGAGCAGGAGTTACGGCCAGGGACAGTACATGTCTTTCACAGCCCACTGGGTCAATGGTTTGCATGGAAGTGGCGATAAGGCCAGGGGCACCTCCATGGATGGGACATATGCATCTTTTTCACATCCTCTTCAATGGACATCATCCCATCAAAGGGCATCACAGCAAAAGGGCAGAGCCTTGCTTCCACTCCCCCTCCCTTCTTTCATATACGTGTATGTAAGCTGAAACGATCCCATGCTGTCTTACAAATCTACAATGAATTGCAAAGGCAATCTAATTGCTTCCTGTAGTCACCTGGAGTGACATGAAAATAGTAAAAAAAACCAAACATATACCTTATTTTTCGCCCTATAAGATGCATCGGCCCATTAGACGCACCTAGGTTTTAGAACAGGACAATAAGAAAAAATATTTTTCATTAGATCTCAGGTCAGACCAGCAATCAGACCCCCAAAGTTAATCAGACCTCAGCTCACAGCCCCAATCAAACCCCCCAATGTTAATAAGACCCCAATAAGACCTCAGCTCAGCCCCCAATGTGAATGACCCCCAATCAGACCTCATATAATAGCCCCATGCCTCTCATCAGCCCCCATATGCCTCTCATCAGCCCCCATATGAGCTTCCATGCCTCTCATCAGCCCCCATGCCTCACTTCAGCCCCCATATCAGCCCCTATGCCGCTCCTCACATCCAGTGCGCTCTGTCAGGGCTCCAATTTGACTCAGAATTTTCAAATGGCGACAAGACTTTTTAGTCTTGTCGCAATTTGCCTAGATCCGGCATTTACCGATACTAGGCTGCGCTACTGCACAGCCTAGTATCGGAGAACATGGTGCGCGCTGCTTTCAGCGCGAACCATGTTCCCTCAGCAGCACAGGGGAGAAGGAAGCTCTCCCTTCCCCCTGTGCTGCTGCTGCCGCTGCCACCAATGGGAGAGGAGAGGGGAGTGGCACTGCGCCACCAATGAGAGAGTTGGACAAGGGTAGGGGGAGGGCGCACTGCGCCACCAATGATGATAACTCTGTTTAATAAAAATACAGGAGCGGGTGCCGGCGCGGAATCACATAGCCGGCACCCGACCTGTATTATAGGGAGCTCCCATATGCCGCAGTTAAGCCCTCAGGTGCGGCACCTGAGGGGTTAACTACCGCTGACTGCAGCTCCCTATAATACAGGTCGGGTGCCCGCTATGTGATTCTGCAGGAGCGGGTGCCGGCGCAGAATCACATAGCCGGCACCCGCTCCTGTACTTTTATTAAACAGAGTTATCATCATTGGTGGCACAGTTCGCCCACCCCCACCCCCATCCCTGTGTAATAAACATTGGTGGCAGTGGCCACAGGGTCCCCTCCCCCCCTTCATTGGTGGCAGTGGCACTTCCGATCAGAGCCCCAGCAGTGTAATTGTGGGGCTCTGATTGGTTACCATGGCAACCAGGACGCTACTGAAGTCCTGGCTGCCATGGTAAGCTCCCTGCTGCCGTGTGCAGAAAGCACAGGGCAGCAGGGAGAGTGTAAAGTCATATCCACCCTAATAGATCTCTATTAGGGTGAATAGAACAAGGGATTAAAAGATCCCAGGTTCTAGCCCCTAGGGGGCTAATAGTTATTAAGTAAAAAGTTAAAAAAAAAAAAAAATGAATGTAAAGCACATTAGTTCAAGTGTAGGAGGCAGCGGTATAACACACCCGGTCTTAATAACAGGGCATCGCGGCAATTAACCCCTCGGGAGCAGCACCTGAGGGGTTAATTGCCACGGATCACATGCCCTGCTATTGAGGCTGGGTATGTTATACCGCTGCCTCTTACACTTGATTCAATGTGCTTTATATTCATTGGTTGCTCCCTTTCCCCCAGCCCCCCCCCCTGTTACCAGTCTCATTGGTGGCGCAGTGCGCCCTTTCCCCCAGCCCCCCCAGTTACTAGTCTCATTGGTGGCGCAGTGGCCACAGGTGACAACCCCCCGCCGCCCCTTCATTGGTGGCAGTGGTAGATTTAATCGGAGCCCCAGCAGTGTAATTGCGGGGCTCCGATCGGTTACCATGGCAATCAGCACGCTACTGAAGTCCTGGCTGCCATGGTAAGTTCCCTGCTGCCGTGTGCACAAAGCCCAGGACAGCACGACCTTGTGAGTGCGCCCGCATCTATTCCGCAATTTTGCAGCATAGATGCGGCGGCATTCACTTCAATGAGCGGTGTGCAAACTTGCCGCGGCTCTGCAAGAAATTACAGAACATGTCCTATTCTTGTCCGCAACAACGGCCATTTTGTACGGGGCGCCCGGCCGTGTGTTCCACAAACGCCGGGCGGCATCCGTGGTATTGCTGAGCGGATGCGCAATACTATGGCCGTCTGAACAGACCCTTAATCATCCCCTTTCCCACTTTTACATATAAAATATATTAACAATAAACATACATTTACATATCGCCACGTCTGAAAAGTCCAAACTATTAAAATATTTTAAAAAATCTCCTATGTGGTGAACACGTAACAGAAAAAAATAAAAAAAAACTGCACAATTCGCCATTTTTTAGTCACCTTCTTTAGTCACCCCCAATAAATAGGATAGGACTGTTCTATTATGGGCCAGACTTTCCATCTTCTCCTCCAAATCTTTTTTTAATTATAATTATATGTATTTAAATTTGGCGACTAAAAATTTAATTTGGCGACTAAATGTTTCAGTTCAGGAGCCAATGGCTCCTAGGTATTTTTTTTAGTCTGGAGCACTGTCTGTCTTCTTCCTGCTGCGGCTGTGCTGTGACTCGGCGCGCACAGCGTGAGTTCACTGAGTGCCCTAACGCTGTGCGCAGCCACTGCACAGCCAAACGGAAAACCAGGAAGCAGTGAGTACAGAGCCTTCACCACTTCCCAGTGCTCCGGTGCTAATGAGCACTTCCATAATGGAAGCGCTCATTAGCATTCACCCCATAAGACGCAGAGGTATTTTCCCCCCATTTGTTTGGGAAAAAAGTGCGTCTTATGGGGAGAAAAATATAATATATAAAAATTCAAATTACCATCTTTCTCCATAATGAAATGAAAAAATTACCATGTCCCAAAATGCCCAAACTAATAAAATATGAACATATTTATCCCATACAGTGAATGATGAACAGAAAATATCAAAATGGGCGATTGGCCATTTTTTTTGTGATTTCACCTCCGCAAAAAAATGAATAAGATGTTAACAAAAAGTAATACACACTTCAACATGGTATCAATAAAAACTACAGATTATCTGGCTAAAAATGAGCCATCACACAGATTACGGAAAAATAGTTATGGATCCGGGAAGGCAGGAAGTATACAAACAGAAATTCAAAAACTGAAAATTCCTTGGGGCTGAAGTGGTTAAATGCATCATGGCTTGCAGAAGGTGCTGACCATGTCCAGGAGACTGTCTGCTCATTTCAGCTGTTCTTATGTGGTTTAGGGCACCCTCTTAGACTTGCTGCGACAGAAAAATCGGCCTTTGCACCCCTTGTTTTGCAATTTTTCAAGTTACTGGAATTCCACCTTGTATTTGCTGACATTGATTCAACAAGAGGCGGTGGAAGAACAACAGCTTCTACATGTTTCTAGTCACCTTATGGCTGTTGGAGACCTGCACAGATAATGTCTCATGGAGGAGGATGAGTAATAGTTGGTTATGGAGGAGGACTTAAAGTTTTCAAAGGCACAGCTAATGGACAAGGCTGACACTAAGAATAGCAGACATGATGACACTGGCCATGATCAACCATCGCAGTGTGGGGTGTAGAAAATCGGGTCCTTGGACATGCTGGCAAGAATGACAGGCTGCATGCTTGGTTGTTTACATGCTGCTAAAGTGTATATTAGTATCATGGAAAGGGATGACTATAAAATTGGAAGAATTTGTTCCTGCTTACGAAAAGGGAGGCACAATTGGTGTACTACCAGGATACTGCTGGCTGCTATCTGACCAGAAGGCCGCTCTCTGCACCCTGTTGAGTCACTGCTTCAACAAATAGCAGAAGCAGCAGCTGATACAGTTTACTGAAGATCATGGAACAGTTTTTTTTATCTCCTGCACCAACTGACGCACATTATTCACTTTCATAGTATACAAATGTGTCATGAGTTCCCATCTAAATGGTTTTTCTGTAAGTTTGAAGTAATCTAAATTTGCTTCCTTCTATTTTCTATAGACATAAAAAAAAAGTTTCTTCTGGTTTAGGCTTTTTTTCTCCAGACTATCAGCAAGTAACTTTTAATCCTTATTTTAACATCCAAATAGAACATAGGAAGATGTCTGGAAAAGTCAAGTTATACTATTTCGATGGCAGAGGTAAAATGGAGTCCATACGCTGGCTGCTCGCAACGGCAGGTGTTGAGGTTTGTTTCTCTAGTGTTTCTAACAATCAATGTAGCAGAAATGTATTATTCTTAGAAATGTGTTTTCTTTTCCAGTTTGAAGAAGAGATTTTGGAAACAAGGGAACAATATGAAGCATTACTTCGAGGTATTCTTTTCTTATACAGTATTTTAATATTACTTAAGAGTTGTCATATGATTTTCTATAGTTTGTATTTCTACTAGTTTGATGCACGAGCAAAGTATAAAAGTCTTCCTAGTAGGTAAAATATGTATGGTGATAAACTCCACAATTACCATTGCGCTAGATCAAGGTTGGGTAGCTAATCCTTTAATCTGCATCTATTATTAAAAAGTCTGACTCTGTGAACAGTGTATCTGCATTTGAAGACATTGAGTTGTTGAGTAAGTGTTGGGCTCTGTTTACACTAACATAATGGCTTCCATTCTTAAAGTTGAACCAATCACCACCAAAATGGCCTCCTAACTGCCTGGAGTATCTCACAGTTCTGGTCATCCTGTCCCCAATGATGTTTGAGTTTATTTCATCTGATGGATAACTTTGCTGGAAAACCACATTATTCCCCCTTTGCTCTGTATAAAAATTGCACCCTTTGAAGTCAAGAAGGCAGTGGTCTTGACACTAAAAGTCAAGCCTGCCACTCCCAAATCCTGCCTCATCACTCATAATTGACATCTCTGTGCTGAATGTACATCGGATTTGATACTCCTGTGGTCCTACAGGAGCCGTCATCTGGCACAGAGACGTCCATCAAGAGGATTGGAGTGCGGCAAGCCTTATCTGCATCTGAAGACATTAAATTCTTGGGTAAGTGTTGGGCTCTGTTCACACTAACATAATGGCTTTCATACTTGGAAAATTGACTTCAAATGGTCGATTTGCATACAGCACAAGGGGTACTCCAGCAGAGTTACCCATCAGATGGACTCACCTCAAACATCATTGGGAACACGATGACCAGAGCTTTGAGTACTCTGGGTGGTCAGGGAGCCATTATGGTGGTGACAGGTTCCCTTTAACAGAGCCTTAATAATTAAAAAGGATCCAAACAAATCCTGAGGATACCCAGTTGCCATGTAATGGGATCCATCAGGTTTCAGTCTGTGTTCAAGTACTTCTTATTCAAAAAATGTTGCTGTGCTGTTCTTCCCATCAAGTATACCTGATGTTACTGCAGCATCAAGCAGAAATCTGAATACAGGCCTTACCTATGACTTAGAACCAGTGAATAATAAGAAAACAAGGTTGTTGAAAAGTACTCAACTCCTTAATCAGATTATATATCTGTATAAAGTGGAAATTGATGCTCAAAAGTGAACATACCCTTTAAAGGAGCTTTCCCAGATTTAAAAGGGTATTCCCATACGGGACATTTAGGGCAAATCAATACTACAAGGACCCACTTCTCTCTGTAGAACAGGGTCCTGAAGTGAATGGAGAGAGAGCCGAACATGCATGGCTACGTTCACTTCTATGACACTTACAAAAATAGGGATGACTTGGATATTTTCAGAAGTCCTATAGTGATGGATAGCAGGACAGCCATGCTTGTGCGGCTTGCTCTCCATTCACTGTGGAGCCCTGTTCTGGAGATAGGAGCGGGTCCCAGAGGTTGGATCACACTTATCTGACATTTATGGCCTATCCTATCAGTATACTTTAACTATCACAGATAGTACAACCCTTTTAAATACTGGTCACCTATCATTAGTATAAGACGTCCAATGGATGAGGGTCCTACTCTCAGCACCCCCATGACCAGTTCACAGAAGGAGCTGCAGTCTAGGTCAGCTATCAGGGGTTCTGCACTACATTTAGAAATGCGATACTGTGTACTAGCTAGCCACCATTTTACTTTTATGTTCTGTCATCTACATTTTTATATTTTCAGATGGATTCTTGTTGTTTCAACAAGTACCAATGGTGGAAATTGATGGAATGAAACTTGTTCAGACTAAAGCTATTCTCCAGTACATTGCTGCAAAGTATAATCTTTATGGGAAGGACCTGAAGGAGAGAGCGCTGTATGACATAACTATATTATAACCTTATTTTATTTTCCAATACCGTTCAGTCATGAAACATTATTCCCCCATTATTATCTCATGATTAATGTAAAAAATGAAAATCCAATATCAAATGGCACATGACAGTCTCTTTCTAGAACCAGCCCTATACCTCACATGGATCCAGAGATATCTCCATCCATTTCTCCAATTGTTCTGCTAGATTTATTTCAAGCTTGGACCATGGGTGAGGAGGGGTGTCCTTTCTACTGCAGCTGGTGACAGTTGAAGGATGGAACTGAGCATGTGCATTCACCTCAGTGAGCAGGACAGATAAATTAGAAAAAGAGCAAACAGCAGGTGGCGCTATACAGATAGATTTCATTGAATAACAGTCACTATACTAAATTTTTAATTGCATGCAATTACAAAAGTATTCAGAGCTAGGCGCTTGTGTAAAAATTGTAGCATATTTTGGGGGACAACCCCTTTAACTGATTTAGGACTAATGTATGTGGCAAGGAAGCTGTATGAGCACACATGGTCCCATAAGGCTTCATATTGCGGAGCCATATGGGAATATATTTGCTGCTGTACAATGCTCCATCAAGTGCTGTATATAAGGTGCTATTCACCCTTGAAGCAATGCTTCTGGAGGAGAATACCTCTGCACATATGCCATCTGACAACGCATGCCTTTGCATTTGTTTGGGTGCCTTAGTATTGGTAATCTGACAGAAAAGTCTCGGACTATGTTGTACTTGTGCATTGTCTGTGTGCAATATTCAGAATAAGTCTCTACAGTAAGCTTTGTGACTGCAAATACTAGTATTCTTCAACGTAATATCTTTTATTTTCATGTCCTTAGGATCGATATGTATGTGGGAGGTACTACAGATCTTATGGAGATGATCGTGTATTACCCATTCATTCAGCCAGAGATGAAAGAAGGACACCTCAATACCATTCTGCAAAAAGCCAAAAACAGATACTTTCCAGTTTATGAAAAGGTAAAGTCAGAAATACTTTGCTAATACAACCTAAAATAGTCAGCGTAAGGGTTCATGAGATTTTTTTATAATGTGGAGTCCTCTGAAGATCAATATATTATACTACTATGGTACCATGTAAGTAAATAGTCCAGACACTAGGGTGCACTTGTGTCATGTACAGCTAATCAAATCATCCAGGGGTTTCCTTCATAATCAGATATTAGCAAGAATCAGGCAATCGCATTATAATTCTCAGGACTATGCCATAACAGTAGCTTAGATTTATAACCCTTTGCAGCCACAGCCAGTTTTAGCCTTTCTTTCGCTTTTTTATCTCTGTTTTCTGAGAGCCATAACTTTTTTTCCCATCCATGTATTCATTCGAAGGCTTGTTTATTTTTTTAGCAACAAGGTTTATTTTTCAATGTCACCATTTTGTGATGAATATAATATACTAGAAAAATCTTTTATTTAGACATTTACTAAGCAGTTTACACCAATTTTTGTCATAAAGTGTGGCCAAAAAATGCAAATCATGATGTGACAAATGTATTTTACAGATAAGATAACCAGTTTAAGCTCTTATTATACCTGCAGATAATCATTAAGACCGACGGGGGTCCTGGGTATCCACCGATCAGATATTGATGACCTATCTAAAGGGCGGGTCATCAGTAAAAAAAAAAAAAAATCTCATAAAACCCTAATAAGTCACAAGTATGAAGGCGGAGTAGAAAAACTGGAATAACTTTTCAAAACCAAAGTGTTAGGTTTAAGGATAAGACAAATTTATCATGTAACATGAGACTGTCACGCGAGGTCGGCGTCGCGCTCCCTCTGCACGACGTCGCCGGACCTCTCCGCCCCCTAGAGACGAGCAATAGGGAATTGAAGTGCTGGTCTTGTCAGCCAGCACTTCATGAGTTAATTCTCTGTTTGGGTTTAGCCATGTGGTGCTGATCACACCACATGGCTACTTTACATATTGTTTGGACAGCTTGCTCCGCCTCAGGTCATGTGATGCTGGCCACATCACATGATCCTGGGCGGGCTATTTAAAGATGGCAACTGCCTCACTCAGATGCCTGTGATTAGTCTTCTGAGATCAGTGCTGTGTGTTGGACCTTGCTGTTAGATTATTGGTATATTGGATTTTGGCTTTGGACTTAGACTACGCTTTTGTGATTCCCCTCGGTATTTGACATGACCTCCTGTTCTTGACTTTGCTTGCTGACAATTCTGCTATTGTGTTTGTTTCTGTCTGTGTTCGTCTTTCCCTGTGTTCCCTTCCCTACCCTGTGCACGTACTCAGCATAGGGACCGTCTCCAAGTTACGGTTTTGTCGCCTAGGGCATCTACTGTAAGTAGGCAGGGAAAGAGGTGGGGTTCAGACAGGGCACACTATCCCTTGTTTCCCTGTCGTGACAGAGACATTCGATAAATGTGGCATAAAGTACTCCAACACAGACTGAAGCAAAACAGACTTCAGATATTCCCCTCATGATAAATTCCCCCCTTTGAGTCTATGTAAGGTACTGTATCATTGCTGCTTCAACATTGCACAAAGCACACTGGAAACCTGACTTAGTTATTGTATTGTTTTTATTGTTCTTGTATTCACTGTTATTTCTTTACATTTCCGCTTGAGCTACTTTCGGTTGAATGAGCCTTTATGTTTCAGATCCTAAGAGATCATGGTGAGAAGTACCTACTTGGAAATCAGTTTACCTGGGCTGATGTGCATCTGCTGGAGGCCATGCTTATGGTGGAAGAAAAATGTGCTGATATACTGAGCGATTTTCCTCTCCTTGAGGTATGTGTATATGGTTTGTAGATAAATGTAAATTAAGTAGATTATAGTCTAAACGTACCGTGCATGTCCAACCGTACTACAGTGTTTCTCAGCAAGATAGCAAGGTTCCGATTTATAGCTATATAACATTTTGTGTAGCTTTCCAAATTTTTACCAATTTTACCTGTTTTTTTACATTGTGTGTTATACTCCAGCCACACGCCAAGCTGCATTCAGAATGGAAAGTATTTACATTGTGGCTTTAAACAGGGAACTGTTTGAACTATTTGAATGTTCACTTTCCATTTAAAAGCTTTTTAAAAAGGCTCCGCATTATGTAAATAAAAGGCTGTTTACAGAATTTGGCCGCATATGAATAAAAGTATATGTTGCTTCCTGATTACGCCAGTGGGAGTGCAGGAGCTCTTATTACACTAAAAGGCTGTTTACATCACAATTCTGTCCTTTAGTGACTGACGTGAAAAGGCATATTGGTGGGGTTAAAAATGGGGACAAAAATGTGTTGTGAACACAGCCTAATGAAGGTAATCATAATCGCCTTACCAATCCCCCAGCACAACCGATCCAGCATTTTCCAGCTACCCACCAATCCTTGCTTCCTGGTCCTTCCTGACATGCATTAAACAACCATTCAGCCAATCGCTGGCCGCAGTTGTGACCCACCTCAGCCAGTGATTGGCGGAGCAGTCATTTCCTGGGTGTCCAGAGGCAAGAGACCAGTGGGGAACAGGAAGCAGACGGGGACTGGTAAGATGAGTATGATTTCTTTCATTATTTTATACCATGTGGAGCTATTAAAAATAAAACTGACCCCTTTAACCTAAATGATTAATTACTGAATGGCACAAATCACTAAAGGAGTACCACTGTACTACTATACTGTAACCTTTAATAATTGCTTTAACACATCACACCGTTCTATAGTGTCTCCTGTCAATTTTCTCCTACTGAACAACTTATCTGTTAAAAAAAAAATGACACAAAAAAACTAAATGAAAATGGGCAACAGTGGTAGGGATGAAAGCACAACCTACCGTCTCTCTAGATAACCTTCCCTACCCAACATGAACATACTAGTGAATATAAGCAGATTGTATATTTGTATATTTATTTATTGTATATTTAAGTTATAATTTTATTTTAATTGCTGGCTATATATGAATTTATGCCAATTCAATTTTAATTATTTAGAGCTTCAAAACAAGAATTAGTGAAATTCCTACAATCAAGGCTTTCCTGCAGCCTGGGAGTCAGCGGAAACCAGTGCCTGATGAGAAATACGTGCAGACAGTGAGGACAGTTCTGCAGATGTACTACAAAGTGTCACCTAACTAACATGGACTAGTTACTGGACGTTCCAATTACTAACTACCCATCACACTATAAGCTTGTCTACTATGATAAGAAACATATTAGTGGTAGATTTATTATTCAAAATGCATCCAAAAAAGCTGGCATACATGGGAAAGTGGTGTGGCTTTGATGAGACCTCTTGCGACAAAAAATGTACCTAATATTTGGTGCAATTTTTGAGGTAAACACAAAAAAATAGATTGTTTAATTCTAATAGCCAATGAGCTGTTTGACAAGGCACTGATGCTTCTAGTAGTGCCGCAGTCTTCTCCTGCTTTCCCTAGGCCAGTGGAGGCGAACCTATGGCACGGGTGCACTCAGAGCCCTCTCTGTGGGCACCCACACCCTGGAAAAAGTCTATATGCCAGAATAACTTAGACTTTTCCTGCCATTGATCAGCACAGAGCGCACTATGACTGGCAGCGCACTGAATGCAAGCCGGCTATTATAGCTAAATGATAGAGTACATGGAAGATATACCATATTGGACTGTAGTATTCAGGGTAAATTGTTGTCTTGGCTATTCGCAATAAATAAGTAGGTTTTGGCTTACATTTTGGGCACTCGGCCTCTAAAAGGTTCACCATAACTGCCCTAGGCCATGTGAGGTCACGTTCATCAGTCACATGGCCTAGGTGCAGCTCAGCCTCAATGAAGTGAATGGAGCTGTTCTGCGATACCAAATACAGCCACTATCAAATGGACGGCACTGTACATGGAAAGCAGAGAGAAGGCTGCAGCTACTGTGAGCACTGGTGTCTTCATTGGTGCCTAACGATATTCCCCCATTGTCTGTGGTGGGAATACCCATTTAGGGCCTCATGTACACAACTGTGGTTGTGTTTTTTTTTTTCCGGTTTCTTGTGATGGGGGCTCCTGCAGGAATCACTGCCGTAGACGCAAACCTAGCCAAGAGCAATCCTTCCACCTAGTTCACTAGAGGTTTCCTGCACAGGGCGATATTCTTCTCCTGAGGGCAGGAGGACGACGCTTTGTGAGTCTGTGTTTTGCTATTATTAGAAACTGGCATGATTCTAATATGAAGATATACTGTACATGTCAGGCAATAAAGTACAAGAAATCATTTCTGGATATGAATGACCATGTTATGTAATGCCAGAGCTATAACTGTGATTGCTTATCTTATGTGATTATAAATAAAGCTGTGACCAATTAGCATCACTTGCCTTTTTGTGTTTTTATTTTGCATTCTTTGGTCATCACATATAGTTATAAGGTCAGACATCTGTTTCCTACGGGCCCTTCACCTACCCGGTGGATGTAATGTCCCAGTAATTGCCCTGCAGTGATTAATATAGGAGAGACGTCAATTGTAACTGTACAACGAAAGGAGAGTTGTCAGCAGTTTTATCCCCTTAAAACTGCTGACAGGTGAGAGGGATAAAGATGTTACTCTTACATGACCAAGGAGGAGAAGTGTTACTGATTCCTGCCCTGCTATCACAAGTAACATCAAAGGCACCAAAGGCCCCTCAACCTAGGGCCTCTCAGCTCTAGCGATCTCCTGGTTGGAACCTACATATATACATAATAAGAAGAAAAAAAAAAATACCTACAAAGAGTACCAGACCGCTAATAAATATTCAAGCATGCAATCAATATATAAATATTTTATTAGTTATACATATGATGCGGCCACCCCCAGACTAAGGTACGCCGAAACTCGCATCGGGGCTGGCGCCATCACGGAGGTGACACACTATGGGTAAATTCACTGCCCTTTTGCACTAGTCTTTGTACTGTATTATGCACTTGCACTTTATTATGGCTTGAGTTATTTGATGGAACATGTATTAATTTTCCCTATTGTGTTCACCTTTGTTGATGCCGCCTTTTTCCTGCACTTGTTTTTACTGTGTATCATATGTATAACTATATAAAATATTTATATATTGATTACATGCTTGAATATTTATTAGCAGTCTGGTACTCTTTGTAGGTATTTTTTGTCATAATTTTGGTACCATAGGCTTGTTTGGTGCTTTGATAGACCTTAGTCTTTATTTATTTGTGGCATTTGCCACTTTGGTCATTTTTGTGATATTTAGCTGTTCTTTTTTTTCGGTATATAATAAGAAATAAGCCTACATATGAAGCAGATGTGCCGCACATAACTTTCCTTCCACTATGGTACCTTCCATGGTAAGAGACAACACTACAGGTAATGTATGTGGGAAGTATGTTTGCATACTTGTATGTAGTGAGTGTGTGCATGATCATCAGTCCAACACTGCAGACAAGGCTCTATGGGTTCTTCTCAAAGCTTCTGTCTCATCCGCAATGGCCACCAATGTGTCACAAACATTAAATGAAGTTCCTCTGCTGCTCCCAGCATGTCTCACATACAGTGCCAACTACCAAGCCCCCAGGCAGGCTGCATGGTTGGTTTGGCTAATGTCCATGAGCCTCTTCCCTCACCCAGCGACAGCTCTAGATGCAGCTGTTGGCCACTCATTCGAGGAATCTGCTCCTCCCCCTAAATTGTCACCCAGCAAGGAGTCTTCTGAGCTAGAGTATACACCTAGCACTCCATTAGACAGCCTGATGGTAAATTGTGTATTTCACCAGTATATCACAGTATAAACTGACATACTGTAGATTTTCAAATCCTGTGAATAAAGCTGCCCAAGGTGAAGTTCATGGTTGGTAGTCCACAAGAACACACCGGAGCTATTTAGGCAAAATGATCCAATGTGTCAGCTTCTTCTGGCTACATAAGCTTCATGCAACCAAGAGTGAGAAGGTGGCACATGAGCCGTACTGGCACATTTAAAGGGAGTACTGTCAGCAGTGTTGATCTCTCAAAACTGCTGACAGCACTTTATATAGTATATAGCGGCCATACCAGATAATGGAGGGGCCAAATGGGTGGCTACACACTTCTCTGCATCCTGATGATTGAATGTATTTTCCTTTCTATTGGAGTTATGGAAGCAGCACAGTAAGGCTACGTTCACATCTATGCTTTGGTTCCCGGTTTTGAGATCTGCGCTTTGGTTTCCGGTTTTGAGATCTGTGCTTTGGTTTCCAGTTTTGATCTTTAACACATCAGGATGCTTCCGTTAGGATGAGATTGTGTTAAATCAAAATGGAACAAACTGGATCTGTCACTAAAAACAATGCAAGTCAATGGGTGACAGATCTGTTTTTTTTTGGATACGAAAAAAACTGAACCGTTACCATTGACTTACACCGCTTTTAGTGACAGATCCAGTTTGTTCCGTTTCGATGACTGGACACAAAACTGCAGCTTGCAGTAGTTTTGTGTTTGGACAGAATGGAACGCTACCGGAACGGAAGACATCCTTATGTATCCTGAACGGAGCATACCCCATTCACAATACATTGACCCGAAACAGAACCGTTTTGAATCTCAAAACCGGAATGCCAAAATGCTGATGTGAGAGTAGCCTAAATAATCCCAGCCATGACTGTCTTAAATCTCAATCACAGCTTTGGTTGAGGGTTGGAGACCCCCCTTCTCCAGATAGGAGCAGGTCCCAGAGATGAGACCTGCACATAGCCTGTGGATGGAAATAATCCTTTAAGGGCTCATGCACGTAGCTGGTTTTCTGGTCCACAAATCGCATATACCGACCGTCTGCGTTCCGCATTTAATAGAACGTCCTGCCCACTATTGAACTGTCCTATACCTGTCTGTAAAACGGACAAGAATAAGATTCTATTTTTTGTGGGTGTTTTGAATCCAGAGGAAAAAAAAGCAGACTGGTTTGAGAGTTGCGCTTATACAAGCAGATAAACAACTCGAGTTTGTGAGCATTCGCGTGTTTGATTTTAAGTGCGTGTTTGAATTAAGTGTGTGACTTTAGATTACGTGACTTCAGATTCAGGGACTTTAAGAGGGGAGTACAGTAAGTCAGTTTCATAACACTGTATTGTATTTTTTTCTATTTTTTTCCGTAATCCCCATTAGTATGTGTTCCATTATTGACAGCGCAGTCCAGTGCACATGTTGTCTAATGTATGCAGTCCTGGAACAGCCGTTTAAGGGTGCATATCTTTCAAAATGTGATCAAATTGCCTGTTTGGAATCACACATCCTGTATCTAACTGGGTGAATTTCAATATTGAGAAGCGCTGACAATTTGGAAAAGAGTTTTCTGCTCACTGAGCAAGCACTCTATGGGGTAGATGTGAGAGAGGGTGGTAGTGAGGAGGCTCAGGAAAGTGAGGTAGCTAGCTGGGTAACAGTTAGAAAGCGGGGTAGAGGGAAAAGTGCTATGGAGGCTAGCCCTGATTAGACACACCCCAACAAGTTTGCAAGTTTGGCAGATGAGGGGGATGTCAGTCCAGGGAGAGCACTGCTGCAGTTGAACACTTCCTCTCCCAGTCAGGGGAATGTCAGCTCCAGTAAGCAGGGCACCAGGAGAGCAGAGCAGGCCAGACAGGTGCTGGTAGTGGGAGACTCAATTATTAGGGGTACAGAGAGGGCAATCTGTCACAAAGACCAGGATTGTCGAACAGTGTGTTGTCTTCCTGGCGCTCGAGTTCGACACATGGCGGATTACTGGGAGGGGCTGGAGAAGATCCAGCAGTCATGGTCCATATTGGAATTAATGACAAAGTTAGAGGTAGGTGGAGCTTCCTTAAAAATGATTTAAGGGATTTAGGACATAAGCTTAGGGCAAGGACCTCAAAGGTAGTGTTTTCCGAAATACTGCCTGTACCATGAGCCACACAAGAAAGGCAGCGGGAGATTAGGGAGGTAAACAAGTGGCTCAAGAACTGGTGTAGGAAGGAGGGGTTTGGGTTCTTGGAGAACTGAGCCGACTTCTCTGTCGGCTACAGGCTCTACCGTAGGGATGGGCTACATCTCAATGGGGAAGGGGCAACTGTTTTGGGAGGAAAAGATGGCTAGAAGGCTGGAGGAGTGTTTAAAGTAGGGACTGGAGGGGGGGGTAAGTATATTATAGGAGGGGAAGATAGTGCAGATAGAGACCTGGGCAAGGTAATGGAACTGGGGGAGGAATGGAAGGAGGAACTAGAACAGTTCAGAAGGAAAGGTGTAGGGGAAAAAGTACATCAACCTCTTAATTGTACGTACACTAATGCCAGAAGCCAAACTAATAAAACTGGTGAACTGGACGTAGTGATGTGTGAGAAGGACTAAGACATAGTGGGAGTAACTGAGACATGGCTGGATGATAGCTATGACTGGGCAGTTAACGTACAGGGTTACAGTCTGTTTAGAAAGGATCGCCAAAACCAGAGAGGGGGAGGGGTCTGCCTTTATGTAAAGTCCTGTCTAAAGCCCACACACCGGGAAGGTATAAGTGAGGGACATGAACATGTGGAGTCACTGTGGGTAGAAAAACATAGAGGAAAAAACAATAATAAAATACAAATTATTATAAGCCACCTAATATACCAGAGTCCACAGAAAATCTACTTCTAAACCAAATAGACGAGGCGGCAAATCATAATGAGGTTGTTATTATGGGGTCTTCAACTACCCAGATATAGACTGGGAAACTGAAACCTGTACATCTCATAAAGGAAACAGGTTCTTGGCAATAACAAAAGATAATTACCTTTCCCAACTGGTTCATGACCCGACTAGAGGGATGGCCATACTGGACTTAGTATTAACCAATAGACCTGACAGAATAACAGATGTGCCGGTTGGGGGACACCTGGGAAATAGTGACCATAAAATAATAACCTTCCAATTGTCATTCAAAAGATCGTTTCTTCAGGGAGGAACACAAATACCAAACTTCACAAAAGCTAAATTTTGTCAACTAAGAGAGGACATAGGCCTAACTAACTGGGACAAAGTCCTCAAAAATAAAAATACAGCCACAAAATGGGATATTTTTAAAAGCATCCTAATATTTAATTGTGAGAGGTACATACCTTATGGGAATAAAAGGTTAAGGAACAAGAAAAAAACAATGTGGATAAATAGAATTGTAAAGAAAGCAATAAATGACAAAAAGAAAGCATTTAAATCACTAAAACAGGAGGGGAGCAAGGAAGCATTGAAAAACTATAAGGAAAAAAAATAGAACATGTAAAAGACAAATAGAAGCAGTCAAACTAGAGACCAAGAGATTAATTGCCAAAGAGAGTAAAACTAACCCTAAGGCTAGGGCTACACTGCGAGAGTTGTGTAGCCCTAGCTTAAAATGTTCTTCAATTATATAAATGGTAAAAAGTATAAACCTGATGGTGTTGGCCCCTTACAGAGTAATGAGGGGGGAGTTGCAGAGAGCGATGAGGAGAAAGCAAAGCTACTAAATATTTTTTTCTCCACTGTATTCACTGAGGAAAATAAACTGTCAGATGAAATGTAGAATATAAAAGTAAATTCCCCATTAAAAGTGCTCTGTCTGACCCAGGAAGAAGTACAGCGATGTCTTAAAAAGATTAAAATAGACAAATCGCCAGGACCGGATGGCATACACGCCCATATCTTAAGAGAATTAAGTAATGTCATTGCCAGACCCTTATTTCTGATATTTAAGGACTCTATACTGACAGGGAGTGTTCCACAGGATTGGCACATAGCAAATGTGGTGCCAATATTCAAAAAGGGTCCAAAAACAGAGCCCGGAAACTATAGGCCGGTAAGTTTAACATCTGTCGTGGGTAAACTGTTTGGAGGTTTTCTAAGAGATGCTTTCTTGGAGTACCTCAATGAAAATAAGCAAATAACGACATAGCATGGCTTCATGAGGGATCGGTCATGTCAAACCTATTTAATCAGTTTCTATAAGGAGGTAAGTTCTAGACTTGACCGCAGTGAATCAATGGATGTCGTATATCTGGACTTCTCCAAAGCATTTGACACGGTACCGCATAAAGGGTTAGCATATAAAATGAGAATGCTTAGACTGGGAGAGAATGTCTGTATGTGGGTAAGTAACTGGCTCAGTGATAGAAAACAGAGGGTGGTTATTAACAGTACACAGATTGGGTCACTATCACTAGTGGGGTACCACAGGGGTCAGTATTGGGCCCTATTCTCTTCAATATATTTATTAATGATCTTGTAGAAGGCTTGCACAGTAAAGTATCAATTTTTGCAGATGTCACTAAACTATGTAAAGTAATTAACACAGAAGAGGACAGTACACTGCTACAGATGGATCTGGATAGACTGGAGGCCTGGGCAGAGAACACTGACAAATGTAAGGTTATGCATATGGGAAGGAATAATGCAAGTCACCAGTACATATTAAATGGTGAAACACTGGGTAACACTGACATGGAAAAGGATCTAGGAATTTTAGTGAACAGCAAACTAAGCTGCAGAAACCAGTGTCAGACAGCTGCTGCCAAGGCCAATAAGATAATGGGTTGCATCAAAAGGGGCATAGATGCCCATGATGAGAACATAGTCCTGCCACTTTACAAATCACTAGTCAGACCACACATGGAGTATTGTGTACAGTTCTGGGCTACTGTGAACTAGGCAGACATAGCAGAGCTGGAGAGGGTTCAGAGGAGGGCAACTAAAGTAATAACTGGAATGGGTGGACTACAGTACCCAGAAAGATGATCAAAATTAGGGTTATTTACTTTAGAAAAAAGACAACTGAGGGGAGATCTAATAACTATGTATAAATATATCAGGGGTCAGTACAGAGATCTCTCCCATTATCTATTTATCCCCAGGACTGTGACTGTGACGAGGGGACATCCTCTGCGTCTGGAGGAAAGAATGTTTGTACACAAACATAGAAGAGGATTCTTTATGGTAAGAGTAGTAAGACTATGGAACTCTCTGCCTGAGGAGGTGGTGATGGTAAGTTCACTAAAAGAGTTCAAGAGGGGTCTGGATGTATCTCTGGAGGGTAATAATATTATAGGTTATAGTTACTAGAAAGGGGTCGTTGATCCAGGGAGTAATTCTGATTGCCTGATTGAAGTCGGGAAGGAATTTTTTCCCGTAAAGTGGGTAAAATTGGCTTCTACCTCACAGGGGTTTTTTGCCTTCCTCTGGATCAACTTGTAGGAAAACAGGCCGAACTGGATGGACAGATGTCTTTTTTCAGCCTTATAAACTATGTTACTATGTTACTATGTTACAGAACGCAATTCCAAAGAAAAAGAAACAGCACAACTCACTTCAATTCGGATCCGATGGTGTCAGGCCCTAGTCCTTTGGGCCCCTTAATGCCAGTAAATAAAGATGAATGACCGCAGCACTCACTGTCTTCAATAGGGATGAGATTTATTCACCAACTGTGCGACGTTTCGACTCCCTATTGAAGACAGTGAGTGCTGCGGTCATTCATCTTTATTCACTATGTTACAGAGCGGACACACGGTGTGCAGTCTGCATCTTTTGCGGTCACATTGAAGTGAATGGGTCCTCATCCAAATTGCAAAAAATATCGATCAGATGCAGAACAAAAATGCTACATACACCTTTGGGGCAATTTTTTTTATTATCATTGCATTGTACTCATTTTGAGCTAAAAATCAGTTTTTAAATTGGTCTTTATTAAAAATATCGAACCCTTTTTTCTGTACAGAGCTGCGATTCTCTAGAAGCAGCCTGTGAATTTCTTGGCTTTTCCATCATCTGCGGAGCAGACGGACTCCTTATCTCTGCTCTCTGACATTATAAACACTTGTTATAGCTCAGTTCTTATCTTACTGATAACAATGTGGCTTAAATAAATGTTCTACCTCTTAGTAGTTTACAGATAAGTTTTATTAGGGTACTTTCACACTAGCGTTTCTATTTTCCGGTATTGAGATGCTGCGGATTTCTTTCCGTTATTGAATGCGGAGTAAGACAGATCCGTCATGACCCATAACTCAAGTCAATGGGGACGGATCCGTTTTCTCTGACACAATCTGACACAATAGAAAACTGATCCGTCCCCC